>APFE030606050.1:62858-113750 GCA_000404065.3 Pinus taeda
CATTTTTAAAACATGTTAAAAATTTACCTAAGAAAAAAAAAGGTGTTATTCCAGCATCAACAATTTTCGTTTTTAACACTGTTTTTGATGTTTTTTCGAGGTTTTTTGGGTAGAGTTCCCGTTTCAAAGTCACTGTTTTTGATGTTTTTTCGAGGTTTTTTGGGTAGAGTTCCCGTTTCAAAGTTTACATTATTATTCCTTGGCTGATTGCCTAAACTTAAAAACCAACAAAAAAATTGTAGTTGGAGGAGATTTAAATCTGATTTTGAATGTAGATTAAAAATAAGGAGGTTTTTTAGTTGGATCCGTCCAGAGACAAGGTAGAGAATGTGATAGAGAACATGATACAAGCTCACAGTCTAATGGATATTACTCCTAAGAATGGAAAATTTACATGGAGCAATAGAAGATTAGGTCCAGGGAATATCAAAGAAAGACTGGACAAGTTCTTAATCCAAGACAACTTCATATCATATTTTAACCCAATGATTTCAAAAATCATCCCCTTTGCAACATCAGATAATAAGCCCATAGCTATTATATTTGGAGAAGGCAAAAATCTAGGACCTCTTCCTTTTTGATACAATCCCCTTTGGTCCAATTTTGAAGAAGTTAGAATGCTGGTCTCTTTAGCTTGGAATCATAGTATTAATGGCTCCCAAGCTTCGTCTAGGAATCAAACTTAAAGAATGTCAAAAACAAACTAAAGGAATGGGCCAAAATTCATTATAAAGAGCCACATCAAAAGAAAATAGAGCTACAAATGGAGTTAAATCATGTCCAAAGGAGTATGGAAGAAGGAGAAGTCACAAAATAAAAGCAAATGAAATAAAAAGAAATATACTAAGAAATATATAAAAATGATAAAAATGAGGAAGAATCTTCGAGGTTAAAATCCATGAACTTATGGATACAGGCTCAAGATAAGAATACAACCTTTTTCCACAACAACACCAAAATGAGAAGGGTCAAAAACCGTATTGAGTCAATCATAGGAGAAGGGGAAGTCGAAATAAATGGGAAAGAAGAAATAAAAAATGAAGCATACCAACATTTCAAAAGCTTGCTTTTTGTTGATATAGGAAACTCCAACTATGAAGGCTTCATTAGACACATTCCTATATTAGTCTCAGAGGAGGCAAATTCTTCTCTTTCCAAACAAGTTGAAGAAGAACTACAATTTGCAATATGGAATCTTCATCCTGACAAAGCTCCGGGGCCCAATGGTTTCTCCATTGCCTTCTTTTTCTCGTTCTGGTTGCTCATAAAAAAATATCTTCTAAAAATGATTAGATGGGTCTTCGGAAAAAGGAAAATAGGAGCCAACACCAATTCCACCTTTTGGCTCTTATCCCTAAAGAATCTAGGCCCTCCTCTTTTCTCTGTGAAATTCATCCTACAAAGTCATCTCCAATATTTTAGCAAATAGGCTAAAAAACCTCCCCCCATTTTGATTTATGAAAACCAAGGAGGTTTTGTTCCAAATAGACAATTGTCGACAACATTTTTCTTGTACAAGAAGCTATCCATTCAAGCTTATCTAGAAAAGAGCAAGGCTTCATTTTTGAACTCGATATGACCAATCCATTTGATAAAGATAGCCACCCATTCCTTATCGTTGTCCTGCAAAAGTTTGGCTTTTCCTCTGATTTCATAGATCTTATAAAAGCTTGCATTCAAGGTCCATGGATTGACCCCCTAATTAATGGAAGACCGAGGAGTTTCTTTCAAAGTTCAAGAGGCCTTAGGAAATGATGCCCTCTATCTCCTTTCCTCTACATCATCATGGCATAATATTTGAGTAGGAATCTTGAGCATAACAGGCAGAGTGGCTCCATCACTGGCATCCATTCAGCAGATGAGTCAAGAACATAAACCACTCACAATTTTATGATGATACTCTATTTGTGGGGGGAGCTTCGTGTATTGTGGAAAAAAGATTCAAAATCATCTTGGATAGATTTTTGGAGGCCTCTAGAGGTATCCTAAATAATACAAAGAGAAACATCTATGGATGGAACACCCCTACAAGAATACTACTGCGCATTTCTCAAATTTTCAGAGTACCCTTCAAAACAAATTGGTCCCACTTCAAACTCTTCGATTTGCCTATTTTAAAAGAGGTTTTGAAGCCCGAGATCTGGCATTCTTCTATAGACAAAATGAAAAATAAAATTCAAAACTGGGGTATGCTCTGGCTCAATTTAGCAGGGAGAATAATTCTGATTAAATCTGTTCTATCACCCCTTCCATTATACGAATTTGCTGTCACTTAAGCTCCAATTGGAATTCAAAAGCAGTTAGAATTAATTATAAGAAACTTCTTATGGAAAGGGGGAAAATAGAGACCAAGAAGTTCAGCCTGGTCAATTGGAAACAAGTTACAACTCCTTATGACAAGGGAGGCACTTCTATTCAACTTCCTGGTCTAATGAGATTTTCCTTTGGAGCTAAGCTTATTATGAGATTTATCTTAGGTCAATCCAGTTGGTGGAAACAAGTTTTAGAGACAAAATATTTGAATTCCTCCCGATAGTATCTCCTCCCAAAAAATATTCCGATCAAACCTTGCACTCAGATCTGGAAACTTTGCAAAAAGGGTCTGCCCTTAGTTAAAGAAAATACTTCCAGAATCCTAGGTGGAGAGCAGGATATAAATATCTAGAGCGACAATGTCCTGGGCAATGCCCCTCTCTACAACCTTCAAGGTATTCTTCCTCTCAATACATGGATGATAAGTAGAGGAATTTATTCTCTCGACCATATCTCATGCTAGAATCAACAAGATAACTCTTGGGATGGCTGAAATCCCCAAGCCTTACCGCCTGGTCTCACAATCAATGGAAGTTTCTTCTCTCTCATCTTAAGGGAGAGGCAACTATTAGTTTTGGTTAGCAAGATAAATTCAAATGGAACCCAACTGGTGGGGACTTCTCAGTCAAATCAGGTTATGGAAAGCTACAACAAGACATTGTCACCCTGAACGACCTCTCTGGAAATCAGTTTGGAAGATTGAGAACCTTACTAAAATATAATTTTATATTTGGATTATGCTTAAAGGAAAAATCCCAACTGCAGAAAATATTAGGAAAAAAGGAATTCATGGTCCCTCCGGATGCCCCTTGTGCCATAGAGCATAAGAATCCATACACCACATTTTCATCAACAACAAATTCTCTGCAGAATGCTGGCAAATTTTAGTCAATCCACTCGAGGTCCACATCAACTCAAATCTCATTTTATCAGATTTCTTTGCTAATTGGAATACAAGTTACCCCTACTCTCTCTCAAGAAAGAATATGATAAAGATTTTTTGGATATGTCTTCCATCATTCTTATGTTGGCATATATGGCTAGCTAGAAATAAGCTCATATTTCAAAACATAAAGCCATAAACAAAAAAATCTTGGCCAAAATTTGAGTTTGGAAACAGAATTCATATCAACAAAAGGGACAAAGAATCTGGATGAAAACCTTCTCCAACATGAAGAGAAAATTTGGTTTAAATTTGCGTTGGATCATCTTTCAATTACGACTTTCCCTCCCATAATTACTCCTAAGCTTAATGACTGGAAGATATGCTTGAATGAAAGAAAATTTTGATCGTGGTTAAAATTCCTCAATAGAGCATGCCTCTTTTTCGATAGAACCTCTAAGTCTAATCCAGGTTACGTAGGAGCAGGAGGTTATATCATTGACCATTTGAGTGCAAACATAGTCTCCTTTGAGTGGGGCTTCAACATCAACTCAAATAACAAAGCAAAGGCTTATGGTTTTCTAATGGGTTCTCAAATCCTCAACAAAAAAAACTACATGAACCCAATCATTATTGGGGACTCAACAAACCTCATTCAACAAATGGTCATGAAACCAAAGCCCAAAAATGCTGACCTTGCTCAAATTATCTCCAGAATCCAACACCACCTAAAAAAATTAGGGAAGGTATCTTATTTCCATGTTCTCAAAGAGAACAATAAGATTACTGATGAGTATGCAAACAAAGCCTATGCTAGACCTCAAGGAGAAGCAATAATTAATCGAGATATTTTTCCAAAGTCCATCCCTTAACTCATCCTTAACTCTTCCTTGTCATTTGTACTTCTCATTTTCAGAAAGTATCACTCCTTGCTCTCCTCCTTTTCACTTCCCGTTAAGGTCATTATCTCATCATATCCCTCAATACTCAAAGCACCATCCTTAATGAAAATTTGTGTTCTTCCTCGATTTCGCTCTAACTTATGCACATTTCAATGCCATTGGCATGATGACTCTTTTGATTCATGGGATCCTCAATTGTCTCCTCCTCTTCTTAAATTTTCGCCGTCTTCTTCCCCTCTTCATGCAACTTTCATCTTCTCTCCTCCTAGATCCTGTTCATCTCCTTTTCGACAGAGTAGTCCCCACGATTCTCTTTGTGCTTCCCGTTTATTCCCCCTTTCCCTTTAGTTGTGCCTCATCCTTCCTATCCTTTATTTCCCCCCTGTTCCTTCTTCTTTCTCGCGTCTGCCTGCATGGATACATCCCAGTCCTACCCGCACTACAAATCCCTCAAAGTGGCCTTAGAGCATATTCCAGCTCTACACAACTAGTGGAAAGATATATGTAGAACAAAGATGGGATATCTTAACTACAAATGCAATGAAAATTAGAAATCCATTGAGCAACTCAAAAACCAATGTGCACATCTTGAGAATGTACTCAAGACCTTGCAAGACATGGTGGCCAAGAAACCAGGAGAAAACTCAAATTCGATGGATTGTGGCAACAAGAATCACCAGAATGAGGCCATTAGTAAAGAATAAAAGGACCAGTCAACTTCAGGAACCAACAGGATTTGTTTATCTCATAAATGAAAGCAATCTTTGTCTCGACATTTTACTCTTTCTTTAAATTAGATATGCTCAACAAATGTATGTCTCTTGATCCAGGTGGATGTTGGTGGCCACCCACGTATCCCATTTGGACCCCCACAATTGTCTCTTTCAGCTCTTTCAGTTTCCTAAATTGTAGCACAGTTTACTATTTTTAGCAGTTTTTCGGGTCCTGAACTTTCAGAGCCGTTTTGAGGCCCTAAATGATGTTTTTTTGGGAAATTTGGGGGCAACATGGGTCCATGGACCGATGTTGCCCTTCCCAAAGTGGTAGTTCTCAGATAGATCTTTCTAACGAGCTATCATAAGCGTCAAACAGAGATCGTATGCCAAAGTTACGACCTCGAGAAATTGATGTACCAATTTACCCAAAATGGGACCCACAATTTGGCGTTTCATCTTCTAGGGTTAGGTTTTGGAATGTGAAGGGTTTTCCATTGTTTCTCAATAATAAATAGGCCTTAGAGCCTCATTGTAACACAGTTTAGAACAGTTCAGAGGCATGTAGCCGCCACATCTCTTCTCAGAGATAAGCTACTATCGCCCTAGCTGGTTTATTTCTATTTCCGGTTGTAAGCATATTTCAGTAGTTTCCATTAATGAAATGAAGTATTATTTCTACTGCATCTTTGTGTATATGGTTATCTCTGTATTTTGTTGCATTCCTGTTTAAGTCCAGATGAAAACGACTTCTAAATGAAGAAGTTATGGCTTTTTTAAGAAAAGTTGTTGAAGATGTCAACAAAGTGTGTGAATGTGCAGAAATGAATGATAATGTTATATTTAAAAAAAAAATCCTCCCCCTTTCTAAACTTAATCTAATTATCTCACTTTAAAAAAAAATTATGTGACCCACTTTTATAAATAAGTGAAAGTCACTTTTACAATTGTACTTTATGAGCTACCCACTAAATTGTAACTTAAATAAAAGATAAAGAGACTTTAGAATTATAAGTGACTCACTTTTTATAATGGGTGAGAACACTTTTACATAAAGTAACTTCAAAATATAAGTTACATGAGCTTTTTGAAAAAATAACTCAACAAAAAGAAAGACTTGAACTCAAGACCTCTATTCCCATAAAGTAACTGTGGACCAAGTGAGCTAGTTTAAAAGGTTAGTAATTTTTGGAAAAGAGGAAGGGGTTATTTCCACACAACCCAACACGAACATACAAAAAAAACCAAACCTTATGGCTTGAAGTTAGCTTTTTCCAGAACCTAAATATTTTCCTCAATGTTCCTGATTTTCTGAGATCACACTAAGGCACGGTGGAAAAGAGCATACGCATGAGAAAAATCCTTCCTTTTGTTTCTGATTTGCCCAGATTGCATAGAGTCGCAGGGAAAAGAGAATATGCAGAAATGAAAGGTATAGATATGGTAATAAATAAAAAATAGAGAGCTAAATAAACCGAAATAAATAAAGAGATGAATAACTAAAACTGCAAATAAAGACTGTATACCTCCAAATCTTAAAAATGACGTAGCTAGGGCTACCAAAAACATTTTTGCATGAAACGAAAGGGGTTCCTCACTAGAATATATGCTCCTAACACAATAGATCAGTCATCTCAGCCTAAAAGCAGTAAAAAATAGTAGATCTAGGACATGACAGTCGGATGCAGTTGTACCAACTTCAGATTTGGATCACCAACCAATGCGGCCCTCAAATAGCTCTAATACCATGTAGGAATTTACAAGGTAAGTTCCTTATATAGAACACCAAAGGACATCACTCACAAACACATCATAGATTAATACACCAGTATTTTTGACGTGGTTAAAACCCTCAAAGAGGGAAACAGTCCACGGCCTGAGCCAACACAGCCACTTCAGGCAATTTATTAATAAATGAAAGAAAAATTGCATAATCTTATCTCATGAATGGTTACCCTACAAATGACCCTCCATTCTCTTTAAATAGAGATCATGGACCAATCAAGTGCTAAGCCACAGATCAAGTGTCGGTAATACTGAGGAGAGAATGAACCGTCGGATCACTTCATGTCTCGAACATATCATGAGTGTCGGATTGTAAGTTACAAAAGTACATAGTAAAGAAACACACTTTACCTAACCCTATAGTAGACCAAGTTATACTTAACTATTTTCTATGTGTCGAAATATCCTTACACCGAGGTATGCCACTGACAAGCTAGTCATATAAGAAGTTTCTTATCATCTTTCCACAGGGTTATCAAGAGTGCTGTAAAGGAAGAAGAAAGCATGTTGGTCCACTCTTCCTTTGAAAATTGGATTGTACGAGATCAAGAATATAAATTTTGTTGACATTGAAGGAAAAGATATAGAGAAATTTTCATTTGGTCGAATGGATTACAATTTATATGATCCTAGGAATGTTTACAAGGAACAATGTGCAAGGATTCATTTCAACTAGCTGAGAAGGCCTTTTCTTAGGCATGAGGAGGAAAGGATAAAGGATTTTTGCAATACCTCTAAGCCCCATCAACCAGTAATATTTTTAGGTACATCATAGGTTACACCTCAATGAGAAGGTACTCCATAAGTAGAACCATCAATGAGGCACAACCTAGTGCGTCAAAATGGGAAGTGGAAAGTTGTACATAGTCTAGTGGAAGAATAGAATGACAAATGGAAGCACAATCAAATCATCTTGAAATCATCCATAGCAGCAGAAAGAAAGATAAAACAGAGGAAGCAGGAGGAAGAATTGAAGTTGAAGGAAGGAATCAAAAGGAAAAGGCAAGAAGAAGAAGAAAGATCAAAGAAAGAAGAAGAAGAAGCATCACTGAATCAAGCTGAGGAAGAGGAACAAAGTCGACTACTGGAAGAAGAGATCAAGCAATTGTAGGATAAGGACCTTGCTCAAGAAATTGAATAGCTAATAGTAATCTAGGACAAGGAGGTGGATCTGAAGTAGAAAAATCAAGATGTTGATATCATGTCAAGAATGTAATAGATCACTATTCAATCTCCCCCTCCTCTAACAGTAGAAAGCTCCGAGTGAAGAAGAGGAAAAGTTTACTCTTGATGATGGTTTAGTCATGGATACATATAATCTAACCTATGATGACCTTCAAAAGAATATTTTACAAGCAAGAAATAAACACTTTCTAGATGATCTCACATCTCCCGCATTCATTAGAGAAAGGGTTATTGTGACGAATACCAGGAGGAATATAGAATCCATTACTACAGACAACTTGGCCTTCGCAGGTGAAACCAAGTTAAACATGGAGTATATCATGGATGAGAACAAACAGATGGAAAAGAAATTATAGGAAACAAGGAAATAAGTTGAACAACTCCATGCAAATGTCTAGAAATAAGCTCTCACACAGTTGTATCTAGAGGAACTAAAGGCATCCATACTTGGTGAGGTATTGGCATTGGGAGAGAACATGAGAAGCCTTTACGAGGATCTTGTCACTATGCACAAAGAAGTTTTCTTCTTTCATGACATGAACCATAACTGCAAATATAATTCTAAATCTTTCAAGGTTGTTCTTTCAACCATCACTACCATGCATGAGTGGGCAATGAAACGCAAAGGCACACCTCCTGAGTTGGTGAAGAAAACAAGGCAATAGGATGAGTTAGAGAAAGCAGGGTTTCGAATGCTTATCGAAAGAAAAAAATAGCTCAACTCATTCATCACCAACATTCATTCCTTGCATGCATGGTTGTACAATAGTGTGGATTTCATGGTGAAGTTACACAAGATCCATTCAGTTGGTTCACTCACTGAAGTCAAAGGGAAGAATAAATTCAGGCAAGAGGTTGAAGAATACTTGGACCAATTCAAACAAATCACCGCTGAGGAAGATCTAGAGGTGAACATCTATAATATGCAGAAGTACATTGGTGGCCCTACCTAGATCAATACCATGTTTCTCCTATTGAATAAGGAATCTGAGAGCCAGCACATTTTCATGCATATGTTGTGAAAATAGTAGGACTACTCTCCTTATTTTTGTAATATATATTATTTAATTTATACTAATGCTTATGAACTATTTTGTTTGCATTAGTATGAATCTTCTTAAATGCGTGTTTTTGTATATTTCAGTCATGGATATCTTTTGAATTATTTTGTAGGCTAACTCATGATTCCTTTTATGCTTGTGTTTTCATTTCAAGTTGCATACTATTATAGGCTTATGATGATCTCACTCACTTTCCTTGCTTTTGTTAGAACCTTTCATGCATTTCACTTGACTCTTCATAGAGCTATGCACTTGTTTCACCAAATTCACAAATACATCATCCTATGCATTATCACAGCCAAGGCATACCTCAAAAACCCACTATTTTAGAAACCAGACTATATTCTGGATGGGGATCCTACTCGAAATGGCATGAGCTATAATTGAAACTTCATATTGCGGAGACCCCGTGAACGTTGGCGAATCCAACACCATAAAAATTTCTAGAGCTAAAAGGAGGGTGAGATGGCAAGCTAAGCTCATGAATTTAGTTTGAACATTCATATCTTTAAATGTCTTCTTCCCATATCTTAACCTTGACATGTTTTTCTAGAATCGAAAATCTAAAAGTTCCTATAAGGATAATTAATGACTTGTCTAATCTAAAGTTTGATGGCGAGGGTGGAACAACCATTCTCGAGCACACCGCTCACTTTCTTCAATTCTACACTCATCATGAAAATTCATTGTGATAATACTGCTTGCAGGTTGTTCATCTTTACATTCTAAATGCACATTAAAGATTTGTGTTAGACATTACTATCTACTTCTATTCACTTTTTCGAACACCTTGTCAAGGAGCTCTAACATCCCTTTCATAGGTATGATTATAAAAATCTATCTATAAGAAAATCATGCATTTTAGAAAAGCACCTGATGAATATCTTGACAATGTTCACGATCGCTTCATTCATTTTTGTTATGAATTTTATGAGGATGATATTGATTGGAATTTCATGAAAGAGAAGTTTGAAGTTTTTGTTGATATATCGATGAATCCAACAGAATATGAATCCTTCGAAAGTCTCCCAACATACACTAGTTATGGAGCTCTTAAATATATGTCGAAGGAAGTTTTTGTTCCAAGTGACTCCTCGTCTTCTCCTCATCAAATAACTCCATTTACACAAGTTGAGGTTGGAGAACTTGAGAGTTCATCCATTAATCTACCACCATCTTCTCCTACCCCACATATTCAAAATTTAAGTGCAAGTTTTGAATGTGAATCTGATTTTTACAGTGATTTTCTTTCTCCTTAACCTCCTTCCATTGGTTTCTTTCATCCTCTTGATTGTGAGTTGTTATATCCACCTGTTTCAACCATCTCTTTTGATTTTCATGAGGATCAAGTTCAGGATGGAGTTAGTATCGACCAAAAAACTTGCTATATCATTCACAGTGCATATGTGTGGGATTCTATTGATGAATAAGAATATGTGATGAAAGTTGATGTCTCTCTTTTTTCATCCCTCCCTCATTATCCAAATATCTTCCACAATTTTGTGATGCCTATTGTATCTTTTGAAGAAATAGTTTCTAATGATGTTAATTTTCATCACACTAAGGACTCGTGGAATGTTAGTTTTACATTTTAATAGGGAGAGGAAAAATATTCTCTTTCTAATCTCTCATATCCATAACCTGATAATTGTGAAGAAACAAAGAGTGAAATTTCTTGTTTTCAATCTCCCCCTGTCTACAATTTATCAGATCGTGAGGATACTTTTCTTCCTGGCGATGGAATTTCAGATCATGGCTGCCTTGATCTATTTATCGATTCATCTAGTAAAAAAATTGTATTCTCTATTGTTGATTTTTCTAAGCTACCCATTGTTTATGATCTACCTTTTGATGTCTTGGAACTACTTAAATTTGGTGAGGCATTTTGATCTATGTTGATGGTTATGTTAGGTTCTCGTAGTCTTGATGCTAGTTCTAATCATGATCAAGATAATACTTTATCTCTCAAGAATCCTCATCCGTTGATCACATAATTCTGAAATCAATCTATTTCACAAATTTCACATCCTCCATTTGTTTTTCATGATTCGATTGCTCAATCATTATAGGAGTCATACCTGGCAAGCTCGTTTGCAAAACTCAAGTTTTCCACTTTTTTTATGTTTTCCAAGATTGAAAGTTTGGAAGAAGGCTTTCACATGATAACTTCTTGTGATATGCACAAACACCACAATGCATTAACATAATGTTTCGCATGTGCTTTCTTGTTGTATTTATCTGCTTGCATTTTTAGTCTTCAAATGTTGCAACATTTTGCATTTTATCTTTTTGGTTTGCTATTATTCCTGAAAATATCTCTTACTCTTGATGCCCTTGCCTATATAGGTCACTCTATGCTTCGATGGTTACACTGAAAGTTTCATTTTACATAAGACCAGCCTATTATCGGTTAGTTTAGGACTAGAGGTAGTTTTTCTTGTTTTTTTGTTTTGTTTTGATTTGCTTCCTGCCCTCCCCTTTTATTTCCTCTACATTGCAAATAACTTATGAATGATACTATTTATGTCTTCGAAAGAAATCATGGTGAAGTTCAAGAGGAAATTACGCTACTGTCAATGCGAGGAAATTTTTTTATTCCCTCTCTTTGTATGGGTCTTTCATCTTTTATTCGATGATACCCTGATGGAAAATACATTCTTTCTTGGAGAGAACCTTAGTGAAATTACAATACTTAAATCTATAACAAGTGTCACCTACTCTAATTAATTTTAGCAATTGGTTAGTTTTTCCTTGTCAACTAAGTCGAGTAGAGTAAGGAGGGGAGAAAACTTGAACAAGGGAATAGTATTTTAGAGGTGCATAAATATCCTTCTCTGAAGGGAAAACTTCTTCTACTCTCAATAAGTTGAAATCCCTCTTCCGCCCCATGAAATCAATTTGTGTCTGTGCGTAGTTATATGAATAAATACAAAAAAAAAAGGGTGAAAGAAGAGAAAGGCTTCCTGCATAGGGAGGTGAAGCAAGAAACTCTTCCAGGGTACTATCTAGGCCTGCTGGCAATAGAGAACCACTAAAGATGAAAACCAAGACTCTGATAGTCCTTTTCACTTGTGTATCTATATACTCCACTTCCCCAATCATAACAACTAAGTTTGAATTGTCTTTTTTAGTGGGTCACCGGTGAATAGAATGGTAGGGACTATATCCTTAACTTAAGCTAAGTAAAGAAGTTATGGCTATAAATGAAACGAATAATACTTTGTGAAGAGATAGACTTGGTTTACATGAGATAAGACCCATAAAGAGAGATAGAGTTCTTCTTGTGCGTCACTAAGTGTTGTATCTCCTACAACCACCCTCCAAATTTTTTTCCATGCTTTGATTTTGGAGCCTCCCTTCTATTTACAGGATTCTATCATTCATTGGCGTCAAATATCCATGCTATTTTAAAGACTTATCATTCCATGTAGTGCTTGTGATGTCATATTTTGATCTCGTTTTGACACCTTTGAACACAAGACATCTCCTTCCTTAACCTTACAACATTGCAAGTCTTCCTTCATGGGACTTCACAACCCACTGTCTCTAGAAATTGCTCTCATCCTTGAGGATTTGAACTATGTAATCCTAGAAGGTAGGCCAACCTTGAGCTCATAAACTGCACAAAGTTGTCCTTCCACTCAAAAATTGCGTAATTCACTGAGGCAAGGAGTTTCACAAGCCCTTGAACCTGGGAATTATGACATTCCCTTTTCCAATGTGAAATGGCATTTTATGAAAAAGCAGAGTTGGAATCCCTAAAAAATAGTAGTTACCCAATTAATTTCCGGTCAAGTCCACTAAGTTGCTAATTATGACTTCCAAACAAGGGGTGTTTTTTCCTTGATGTTAGACATGTGAGTTAGAAACCCTAACATGTCTATATCTATTTAATAGACACCCCTAGATCTGATTTTCACACTCAATCTTTGAGCTCTAGCCTTCCAAATGAGATCAAGGAAGTTTTGGTCATGTTTGTGGCACTATTTTGGGTGAGTTTTGCATGTGTCTCTTTTGGTCTTTTTTTTGTCGCTTTTATCGTTTTGGATTCTATAAGTATTTTTTTCCTATAAATTTTCATAGTAATTAAATTTTTAACATATATTATCTTGTACAAGTGTTGGTTTGGCCCTTCGTTCACGTTTTCCAAGTGTTGCATTGAGTTCTTTATTTTTTCCCACTAGTAGTTGTCGCTGTTGGGGAAACTTTGTGCATGTTTGTTTTTCCCTTTCGCATGCTTTTTTATGGCACTTAATCTCATTGATCTAGCCTTCCCTTAGCTAGATATACTTTCCTTTCTACAATAGCACTCATATTCATCACTGTTTTCACTCTTCCTCAAGAAGATTTACAAAATTTTGGCCAATAGTTGCCTTCCCCAACTACGCATTTCACATCTTCAAGAGGAAAGCCTTGATATTGGACTCTGAGACTATGTAATGCATAGTCACATGCTTTCTCAACTACACATTGTGTAGTCACAAGACTCAACCCTCATCCCTGCACACTGGGACTGTGCAATGCACAATTCCTTCCCTCACTCTGCCCAGCTAGGGCTATGCATTACACAATCTCAAGCCTCTAGCTGCCTCCTTGACTGTTGATACTACACAATGCGAAGTTCATGAGGCTAGTCTCCCACTTTCAGCTCAGGAATTATGCAATATTTCCACTAAGTGTGTGATTTGATGCCTTTATTTTTCTGAATAGATTGATTTTCTTGAGCTAATTCATGTTTTCCATGAGTGTATTATGTTTTCATCATATTGTGAAAGAAGGAAATCCATTTAATTGGTAGGAACTATTGGCTGAACAATTGAGGAGCCATGTAACTAATGCCAAGAACTCTCCCAAGGGTAAGAAAGCTAGGTTCTACATGTCTGCTTTCTTGCTGGAAGCAATATGTGCTCAGAACCCCTTTCCTGGCATGAGTTGGACTTGGACACCCAAGGAACCTATTGTATAAAGTTATTGCAAATTTATTTCAGATTGTAGCCACAAAGGATTTATGGAGAAGCTAACAGATCACTTCCTCATTCCATTGTACAAGATGATCTTTGAGGAAGAGCCACCTTGCATGTCACGTGAGGCAATGGAAGCAATGTCAAAATTTGTGGAATTTTTTGTTGCACCAGATGGCACTTACCTTAGAGTGTTTGGTGGTCAAACGTTTCCACATATTATACCAAGGTATAACACCAACAAGTTATTCATGTAATAAAGTGATTATCATCTTTCCATATGTTTATCAAGAGTGTTGCAGATGAATGAAATAGCACCTTGGCCCACTCTTCCTTTGAATATTAGATTGTATGAGATCAAGAATATGAAGGTTGCTAACATTGAAGGAAAATAGGTAGAGCAATTTTCATTCGGTTGAATGGATTACAATTCGTATGATCCCAGGAATGTTTGCAAATAACACTATGCAAGGATTCATTTCGTCTAGTCAAGCATGAATTTTTCAAGCCCAAGGAGGAAATGATAAATAATTATTACAATACCTCTAATCCCAATCATATTTGTAGGTACATCACGGGCTACTCCTCAGTCGAAAGCAACTCTGTAAGCAAAACCATCAATGAGGTGCAACACCATGCATAAAAAGGGGCGGTTGAAAGTTGTGAATAATCCAACGGAAGAACAAAGACACAAATGGAAAGTAGATCCAATCATCTTGGAAATAGCCATAACAACAAAAATAAAGAGAAAATAGAGGAAGTAGGAGGAAGTGTTGAAGTAGAAGGAAGAACAATAACAAAATTAATGACAAGAAAGGAAAATGCAACAAGAAGAAGAAAGAAAAAATAAAGAAGAAGAATAAGGAGAACTGAAGAAAGCTGAGGAAGAGGAACATAGTCGGCTATTGGAAGAAGAGAACAAGCTATTTCAGGATAAGGAACTTGCTAAAGAAATTGAAGATCTAATAGTAATCTAGGACATGGATGTGGAACCAGAGTAGTAAAACAAATATGTTTATCTCATTCTGAGCATGCAACAGATCACTATTAATTCTCCCCCTCCTCCAATAATAGAGCAAGCTACGAGAAAACAAGAGGAAATTATTCCTCTTGATGATGGTCCAGTCATAGCTACGTATAATTTAACCTTTGACCAGCTCCAGAAGAAGATTGTACAAGTGAGAAAGAAACAATTTCCAAATTATCTCACACCTCCTTCATTCATTAGTCAAACATATAGTATCACACAATCGAGAATAGACAAATGCAAAAGAACTTATAGGCAGCAAAGGAAACAATTGTAACAACTTCAAGAAAAGTTCTAGAAAGTAGCTCCCGCACATGTGTATCTATAATAACTTAAGACATCCATACTTGGAGAAGTATCGACATAGGGAGAGAACAAAAGAAGCCTCTATGAGGATCTTATCACCGTGCATGAGTGGGAAACGAAGCAAAAAGGTGCACCTCTTGAATTGGTGAAGAAAAGAAGGAAACATGCTGAGTTGGAGAAAGGACAGTTTCTAAAATGTGGAATTCACGATGAAGTCACACAAGGTCACTTCAGTTGGCTCACCCACTGAAGCCAAAGGTAGGAAGGAGGTTAAAGAATACTTGCACTAGCCCAAACAAATTTCCACCAAAGAATATGTAGAGGTGAACATACATAATATGTAGAATTACATTGGTGGCCCTATCCATATCAATACCATGTTTCTCCTTCTAAAGAAGGAAGGTCAAAGGCAACATGTTTTCATGCATATGTTTTGAATACAGTAGGACTACTCTTGTTATGTTTGAAATATATGTTATTTCATTTATGATAGCGCTTATGAATTATTTCGTTTGCATTAGTATGAATCTTGTTGAATGTGTGTTGTTGTATAGTTCAATCATGGTTATCTCGTGAACTATTTTGTAGGCTAACTCATGATTCCTTTTATGCTCGTGTGTTCCTTTAAAGCTATGCACTATTACAAGCTTCTAAGGAGCTCACTCACTTTCCCTTTATTGTGTTAGAACCTTTCATGTATTTCACTTGACTCTTCACAAAGCTATACACTTGTTTCACCAATGTCATGATACATCGTCCTATGCATTATCGCAGCTGTCATACCACTTAAACCCACTATTTTGGCAATCATGTTGCATTCCAAATGGGGATCCTACTCCAAATGATGTGAGTTGTAAATGGGAATTCATGTTGGGGAGAACCCCTTAATGTTGGCAGGTCCAACACCATCAACACCTCCCTAAAGGAGCACTTGAGAAGTAGCATATATCCAAAGGATGCACTTTGGGGAAGTACACAAAATCCACATTCCATGATTGGGACAGTAAAGAACATGTAGTCTTGGAAATGATCAAATTTGATGTCTATTGACCTTCCTCGATAGCCTCCACCTCCAAGCACAAATATTTTGTCATTTTTATTGATGAATTCTCAAGGAAGTGTTGGATCTTCTTCATGTAGAAGAAAGATGAGACATTCTGCAAGTTCTTAGAATTCAAGGCACTGGTTGAGAAAGAAACTCGCAGGAAGGTGAAGGCTCTAAGGAGAGATAATGGATGTGAGTATTTTTTGAATGAATTCAATAATTTTTGTGTGAAATAAGGCATTCAAAGAGAGATGAAAATACCCCACAATCAATAGTAGAATGGGGTGGTTGAGAGAAAGAACTATAACATTGTGGGAGCTGTGAGGGATATGTTGCATGACCAGGGTGTACCACTGTATTTGTGGGTAGATGTATGAAATAAAATAGTCCAAATTCCAGGCCTCATTCTTAGTATTATTGCATCAGAGGAGGATTTATCGGGGAGGAAGTTGGATTTGTCACACTGCAGGATTTTTGGAGCCTTTTTTTTCTACCATGTTTCAAAATAATAAAGGAAGAATCTTGAGTGGAAAACAAAGTTGGGGTTATTTGTGGGTTACATAGAAACTCCTCAAAATTACCATGTGTACTTACCTTCCCTCAAAATGATAGTTGTGTGAAGGCATGTAAAGTTTGATGAGGAGAAAGCCATGCAACTCTCTCTTGAGAGGGAGCCTCAAATCCCACCATAAGAGGAGATTTTAACTCCAAAGGAGAAGCCTCGGGAGGTTGTGGAGTAGCCACAAATTGAGGAGCAGAGAGTGGAGACATCCACTTAAGAAAAACCATCCAGAGAAGGATGAAAGGGAATCAAGGAAGCTAATAGACTTGAACAGTATGCAAGGGAGAATGTGAGAGCTCCTTGAGCTAATGACTGAGCTTGTAGAGACTAAGCCATCCTATTTTGAGGAAGTAGTAGAGAAACCTTTATGGTTTTATGCAATCGTGGAGGAATATGAATCCATTGTAAATAAAAATGTTCAGTAAGTGGTCCCAAGTCCAAAAAATTAATCAGTTGTTGGTTCGAGATAGATCTTGAAGGTTAAACATGCAACATATGGAAGCATAGAGAATTATAAGGCCAAATTTATGGCCAAGGGATACTCTCAAGTTGATGGAATTGATTATGAGGAGACCTTTGCTCCTATAGCAAGGTACTCATCCATTAGATCAACTCTTGCACTGGATGAAAAGATGGGTTGGAAGATCCACCAGATGGATTTAAAAACAATATTTCTCAATGGGGTTTTTTAGGATTAGGTGTACATTGAGCAACCAAAAGGTTTTGAGACATTTGATTGAGAGTTTCATATGTGTAGAATCAAGAGAGAATTATATGGTCTCGAGCAAGCACTCATGCTTGGTACACCAGGATTGGCATGTATCTCACTAGTTTTGGCTTCACGAAAAGTGAAGTGGATGTAAACCTCTATCACATCTTGGTAGAAGGTAAATTTCTATTATTCTCTTATATGCTGATGATTTGATTTTGACTGGTGATTAACAACTGATTAGATCTTGCAAGGAGGACCTTGCAAGGGAATTTGAAATAAAGGACATGGGTCTCATGCACTACTTCCTCGGGTTGGAAGTATGGCAAGGTGATGGGGAATTATTTGTGTCTCAAGGAAAGAATGAAAATGAGATACTACAGATGTTATACATGGAGAGTTGCAAACCCATGGAGACACCTCTAGTGACCAAATGGAGGAAGGAGGATGCCACTTCAAGTTAAGAAGTGGATGCTACCATATATTGGCAGTTAGTGGGTTCACTAATGTATCTTGTGAACACACAACTATATATGTGCTATGCGGTCAACCAGCTAAACCAAGCTATGGTTAGGATAACCAAATTATTTTGGAAGGCAGCTAAGCATGTTTTACAGTACCTCAGAGGAACTGCCCTGTTTGGACTATGTTACAGACAAACAAATGGAGTGAAGTTGTGTGGTTTCATAGATGTAGATTTGGTGGGGAGTCCATTTAACTGATAGAGTACATTAGCTGGAATTTTCAGTGTTTGTTTTGCAACAATTTCCTAGTACAACAGGAAGCAAAGATATGTGGAACTCAACTAGATAGAATAAAAATACATGGTTGCAAGTCAAGCAACATGTGAGACATTATGGATGAGAAAGATACTTGTTGGATTATTTGGTTAGATGATAGATCCAACTGTGATATAGTATGATAATTAGACTTGCATCAATCTCTTTGGGAATCCTGTATTCCATACTGATCCAAGCATATAGATATTTGATATTTCCCTTTACGGGGCTGTGTTCATATGAAGATAATGTTTTTACAATACATTCTGATAGACAAACAAGATGATAACATTTTAACAAAGGATTTCTCAAGAGGGAAGTTCTATTTCCATAGGTTCAAGATAAGGGTGGCTGATAATCTCTTTCAAGAAAGTCTCAATTTGATTTTGCCTTGTTCAAGTTGAGAAAATTCGAATTTCCACATCAGTAGATAACTTGGCTATAGTTAATTTGTGTGGCATGGTTTGTGTCACCCAATTTACCTAGTAAATTTGAGTTAGAGGGATTGGAGTTCAGTTAATCATGTGTGATTGTTAATTTGTAGCACTCAAGGTCAGTTATTTCAAGTTGTTTCCAGTTAAACTAGTTATAACTATTGGAGGAACTAGTGGAAGGGTAGTTGTGAAATGGGACTTCAATCTAACTCAATGCCCATCCAGTTAACTGATTAGTCAACCCAAAATAGCTAGTGCATCCAGAGAATCAAGTTCCCTAGGTGTGATGGAGATTCCAAGGTAGTGTAGCATCAATTGTAGACTAGTCTTCAATGTAAAAGTGTTGCATGAACTTAGATGGTAAACCTTGGGAATTGCACAATAATATTTGGAGAACTTCCTAAATAATAAGGGTTTAATATCTCAGGAATTTTGAAAAGTAAATAGGGACTCAAGTATAACAAGAAATTGACTAAGTTTGGGTTGTTAGGGTCCTATAATTTATAGGATCTCAAGGTGATTGAGTATATCACATTTTTCAGATTTCAATATTCAATTGATTTCGAAAAAAAAAAGGAAAAGAACAAAAGAGAAAAAAATGAAAAGAAAAGAAAACCCCAAATATTGTTTAATTCATACAGTCTAATCATGATTGAACAAATTTCAATTTCCGTTGATAGGGTAGAAAATAAAGAGCTGCCAAACAGTTTAAGCTTGGAAAATCAGTAGCTAGGTAGAAATGAAATTGGTTCAACTATTCAATTTGAACCAATAGGAGAGATAAGTGATAAAGTAGGTTAGAAATAAATTAAAAAAGAGAGAGAGATAGTGAAAAAGGGTCCGCGAGTCTAGATGCACCCTGCAAAAGAAGAAACTATTAGATTAGAAACAAAGGCTAGGTAGATTGAAAGAATAATAAAGAGGAAAAGAACATGAAAAATTCCTTCTAAATGTTCTATTCCATATTTCATGTATTTTTCCTAATGTGAAAAAAGAAATTAATAAAGGATATGGGTCTAATAATATAATCCTAACTTTATTCCATATTTTCTCAACCCCACCAACCACTCACCTGTCAAATTAGTGATTATCCACCTCGCATCTTCCCATCGAATCCTCATACTCAATGATTGATCCATTGGCTCATAAGAGTTTTCGGCCCCTTATCACCCTCCAAACATTAATGGCCGGGGGGGGAGATCTGAAATCAACAGTTTCTCTCCACTTACATTTTGCGCTATCATAATTTCACACCCCCCCCCTCACCAATTCTAATTACCACTCAATAGGGCCTCCGAAAAGTGGTTTTCACTCTCAAACAAACCACCCATCTACCATGACCGTTCACCACTCCCACTGCTCCACGACACCACTCCATCCCATCCACCTATCACCTCCATTCCTGCGCTATGCTCATTGCACATTCAATTCGTTAGACCATTATCCAACAGAACCGTGCCACTTCATGCCACTTCAATGAGAACTCTATGGAAATTACGTTTGGGTTGTGTTATATTCTTTCTACAACTAACCTACGTAGTGAATCGGGGGGTTAGAGGGGGGGTGGAGCTCCCCCTTTGTTGCGCTGATTGCGTAGCTGGGGGATCACAGGGGGGGCGGCAGCCCCCCCTCTCTAAGGGGTTTGAGGGGGGTGGGTAGCCCCCCTCTATGGGGTTCAGGGCAGCACCCCGAGAATTTTTTTTTTGGACCCTATATTAGGTTGGGCGAAACTACCTATGGTTTTCAGTCCATGGTTTTGGACGCGATGGTTTTTAGTCCATGGTATTGGATGCTTCGAAATGTATAAATATGTATTGTAACATTGAAAGGAATATAATGAAAAATCAAGCTGGTAGTCCCAGTTTTGGGATCCAGGGGAAATATTTGTGTATATGTGTTTTATGTGTTATGCTCTCGTATTATTTATTTTATGCGTTTTAGAATTTGTATGCAGGTAATTTCTGTACAGGGTTAAAACCTACAATTACAAATACATCATCTCTCACCCATTTACAAAGTTTTGATATGTATTCTTTACGTAGCAGGTGAAGTGAAAAATTGCTTAGACATACACCAAGAAGCAGTTGATATAGTGAATTATCAACACAATAGCAAAAAGCTACAATTGTCTGCTTTTAGCAGGCGTCCCCCTTCTTGAATCACATTTTTTTCTCATTCCCTTTCTATTTTCCCTCTTTGAGTTTCCTCTTCTTCTCATTCCTTTTTGTAATTGCAGTTCACTTGCAAATCATAAGACAGTCCGGGTTTAAAATTTCCAGAAGATAGTCATGCCACCGAAGAATAAAGAACAAGAGTTTTCCAATCCAATGGTGCACCCACCAATGGGCTTGGATGATATTCTTCTTGGAGATAGAGACTTCAAGATACATGAGAAAATGTCAGAATTTGATCTCTTCGACATCTACTATTGGTGGGAGGACAATTTCGTTGATCAAATGGATGATATAGGACTCTGGGATACAAATTTTCCTTTCTACATTTTTCCCAAAATCCATAACTGCCCAAAATTCATTAGAAAATGTCAGTCCTTCTATAGGAAAAAGTAAAGAGCAGTAGTAGCCCCTGCAGGAGAAATATTGTTCACCATTGATGCTAAATCCATAATGCAAATGATACAAGCTCTTATCATTGAAGGAACCACTCCTTTTTCCCATGAAATCCTCAGTGAAATGTACCAGAAGCTAGACTTTGCTAAAAGAGGTAAAACCCTAGAACTATTCATAACTGAAGAGACCCCACTGCCTAGCAAAAATCCTCCATATCCATCCTCTGCTTTCCCTGATAGAACCAAGCATATAGTCACTATTCTTTCATATCTTCTAGGGTATTATTCAGATCAGTGGCTTGATGAGACGATAATAGGTTTCATGTCCATAATGTCATGAGAGTCAAAACCATCTATCTTGTTTAATTTTATTCAATTCCTAGAATATGCCATCCATGAACAATTCATAAATTTTACTACAGAAGAAGTGTTTCAGTATTCTTTAGTACTGTTTTATATGTTTATTTATTTTCAGGAAGACAAGTTTTAGTTTGTGATGAGAAAGCTAAATGAAGAAGGTGAACCTCAGTTTGTCATCTTATGGACAACCTTGTTAATGAAGGATCAAAGGCACTTCACATACAAAACATTCATAGAGATGTTTTTCCATCCAGCTATGAGTGTTGGGCATGGAATCCCCCCAAGGCATTTTTTGGGGCTCAAAGCCCAAGTTTTTACTTAATATTGTTGTAAAGACTCTGCGAATTGTGGGCACGGAGTGCGAAATGTATGAGAGAGTCAGAGGGTTGTCCTCCCTAGTCTTGTAATGTAATGTCAACCTACCCATGGTCTGCAGACCATGGGATTGTATAAATAGAGTGAGTCCCTAAGTGTAAAACATAACTAACTAAGGAAGTAATAGAAAAGGAAAAAGAAGCGAAGAGAAAGAGTGTAAGTGTCTAAGTGTGTCTTGGGCCATAGGGTAGGAGAAAGCTCTCCAGCTAAGTGCGGAGAGGCCTAGAAGTCTGCAGTTGAGTGCGCGGACCCCTGCAACTGAGTGTGCAGGGTGATATCGAGTCTGTAACTGGGGAAGAAAATAATAAATAGAAGTTTTATCTTAATTTTGTGTATCTGTTCTTGGGTTATTACATGCTTGATATAAATTGAAAATATACTATTTATTTACTATGCACAACTGCATGAATGATTTATATTGCTAAGTATACTTTAACACATACAAGTAGGCTAAGTTAATAAACTAACAATGTTCGACCTCTGGGTAGGGTTGTGCGAAGGTAGCATCTCAAACTGCAAGGTACGGGTAAGTGTGCATAGCAACCTGTGCATAGGGTCGAACCGCGGACCACTTGAACTCATCAGACATCTCTAGGGTGCAGAAACCTGGTTCTAGCACCCTGCAATACTATTTTGAGTGAGACCTCGGTCCACACTCCGTGGACTGTTGCCGAAAGGGCTAGTAGTATTGGGATTTGTTTGGCTAAATCACCTCTAAACCTGGGTTAGGCCCCTACAAGCCAACAAATCATTCCATTTCCAAGACAGGGATCTGCATAAGGGATGTTTAATGTCGTGTCATTGGAATTTGACAAAGAAAGAAATTGAAGATTAGTTGGACAGGAATATTCATGAGTTCGTGGTGCAGGAAAACAAGAATCTGTGAGTATCAAAGGAAGAGTGGTTAAAGTGCTACTAATATATGGAAATCCATGAAATTTTCTTTACATCCTTCCCCTTTGAGTTGTACAAGTGGGTCGCGAAGCTAGCAGACAGTCAAGGAAGGTGTAGGCTCGAAAACCCTATTGTGTGGACTCCAAAGTTGGTGTGCAGACTAGAAGCATCGGAAGATAAGATCGCACATGCTATGGACCATTGGCTCGATCAGATTATAGGAGGGTTTATCACTGAGTTCGCTGTGGATACTTCGGTTAGTTGCAGCGAGACAGAACAACGCTTCCTCAAAGGACCGCGAGGTAAGTACGTTAAAACTTTGAATACTTGGATTAAAATGCTACTGTGTGAAAAGTAGGTTATGCGAATAAATTGATGCTTGGGGCTATGCAAAGTGGAAGGATCTATAGAAATGAAGGTATCACAGAGATAGAAACTAGTCCCTTGATTTCACCTCGGCGAGAAAGCAAGGAAAAGATTGCGAAGGTTTCACCAAGGAGTGTGATGAGTCTGATAAGCCAGTGAATTCTGCGCATACCACATCCATCTACACCACCACCAATTTCACTATCATCACCCCCATCTTTGCCCACACCACCTCTGCCACCACCACAGTTCAATGGAATAAAGTTGTCGGTGTTTAAAGGGGTAGGGATCGAAGATCCAAACCAATTTTGGTTCGTTGTAAAGGTTGTATGGGAAGATCAAGGAGTCATTGATGACAATATAAAGAAGGCAACACTCGTAAGCATGTTGTAAGATCACACAAGGACATGGTACATTAAGCATTCCAATGACAATCTAAACATAGGGATCACAAATATCCAAACTGCACTAAACAAGGAATTTAGCAGGCCAAAATCAGAGACACAGTCACTTATCAGGTTTAAGGAAATCGTGATGCTTCCAGGCGAGACACCCTGGGAGCTAGATCACAGAATAAATGGTATGATTCGCAAAGCCAACATGACCTTGATGGATGGGCAACACTGCGCATGGTTTATAGCATCACTAACACCGCATCTAAGGACCATGCTATCACAACAGAAGTTATCCACCCAGGCCGAAGCCTTGGAGATTGCAATCAGACTACGCGAAACCCCAATACAAGATCCTAGTTTGGGAGTCCAACAAATCTACACACAGTTGAAAAACCTATTTCTGGAGATGCAGAGTTTGAAACAATACAGGACAACTCACCGAGAAGTGCATGAGGAGATATGGTGCATAAAACACAAAGGCCAGGGACATGATAAGGACCATTGTCTAGTTTTTGCGAACTACCTGGCGAGAGGAGGGCCAATTCCATTGAGACCATAGGCAAAAGCAGGACCAAGCACAGCAACTACATTATGGTGTGCAATTTGTCAGATAGCAGGGAAGCATGCTACAAATAACTGCCACCTATTACAGAAGTATACGCAGACGTCCCAACAGTTGTTCTGTTATTTCTATAGATCAGTAGGCCATGATGAGTGCACCTGCAGAAGTTATGAACTGATGATGGATCAGACTCCTACCTACAGAGTTCAGATTAAAACATGAGCCCTTGATCAAAATAAAGGGATGGCACACACTAGATTTCAGGGGCACGGGCGAGGTCAAGGTGGAATGGGACTAGGAAGGGGTTGCAGACAGCTGATTTGTTACAATTGCGAAGGGCCAGGGCATTATGCCTGCAATTGTACAAATCCGACGAGAACATCATGTTTATATTGTACCTAGTTTGATCATGAGACGGAGGACTACCCCACACTGATAGAGAGGTTGCACAAGAAAGGAACACTCCAACCTCCACTGACTTAGAACCTGCAAATCATGAGGTCTGAGCTATGTGAAGAGGACCCGAATGTAAACATCATGCTCTGAAGCGGTATCACGATAGGAGATGACAAGGGCAAGTAGCCCGAAGAGAGTGCTTGGGTTTGCAAGGCTCCAACAAGGGAACCAAAATTCGATTTGGAGTGCACAATGGAGACATTCATGGAAGCTAAGAAGAGCTTCACGGAGGCCTCCACTTTAGGTACTAAAGAAAAATTAAAATGGAGATGGACCCATCAACGCTCACTACCTTTCTGGAGACATGCATAAAGTTGCTACACGACAACAAGGCTATGAAGGGACTACAAGAACTCATCACTAGGTGCGTTGAGTTAGGAGAACCCCGCGTAGTCTAGAAGCTCGAGAAACACACTACGTGAACAGGAAGGGAGATGAGATTGACTGCGCAAATCAAGGAATATGAAATGGATCAAGCGATTCTAGATCTAGGATCGAACGTGAACGTCCTACCAAAGCAGACATGGGAGCACATGGGCAGGCCTGTGTTGCAATGGTCTCCTATTCAATTACTAACGACGAACTAGAAAAAGATCCTATCGATGGGAAGATTGCAGGGAATAATGGTAGATATCGAAGGTGCGAGCACACTTCTAGATTTCGAAGTGATAGATAATGTTGATGACAACAATCCCTATCCCACGCTACTGGGAATAGACTAGGCCACTGACATGAATGGAGTAATAAATCTAAAGAAGCACAAAATGATTTTTGAGAAAAAGTCATTGCACGTAGTGGTACCTTTAGACCCTGCGAAAGGATCCTGCTACATAGAGCCAGTGCACGGTGACAAGATCAATGACAATCTAGAATGTATCTACAAGATAACCACGCTGGAATAGGACTGGGTGAATCCAACACTCGATGGCATGATTTTGTGGGAATGCGAAAGCTCCTACACCTCAAATTCGGACGAGGAAATAGAATGATGGCAGAACTAGTTACACGAGGTAACCACACTCAAATGCAACATGATGGTCAGTGCACTGCATGACAATAAAGTTAAGGGATCTACCTATGTATGATGGGTTGAGTGACATGGATGATTTCCTGAACAAGTTTGAGAGAGAAATGCCAGAACAACAGTGTTTTGATGCTCTGAAATGGGTATTCCACACTACGCCCGCAAGGTGGTGGGGTACGCACCAGCAAAATTTTAAGGATTGGCGGGGATGCAAAAGGATGATGCACCTATGATTTGGGAAACCGCAAATGCGGCTAATAGATAGGTATGACAGATGAGATGATCCACATGAACACTTCGCGAAATGGATCAAGGTCTATGGGAAAGAGCCACAACTTGAATGGGTGCATTTTTTCTGTCATACCCTGGATGTCATACCCATGAATTGGTATACTGAGACAAAGCTCTGCCATGGCACGAGTGAATGGGATATCTTGCACGAAGGATTCCTGTTAACCTTCACATTTGAAGATCGTTGGTGGGAAACTATTGATGATGCACTACAAGCAGTAAAAGAAGTTATCTTTAAAATACCATAGGAGCTAGTGGAATTGCTTCAGCCGGAATGGGCGACCCAGCTGAGCTGCACGCTGGAGTGTTACAATGTAAATATTGAGAAGGTTGATGAGGATCCATGGAAAATTAACATTCCAGAAACTAAAGGTTATCGCGAGGTTCAAGTACCATTGATTGAAGATCCTAACATCACCATGCCTCTAAAAACGAAGCAGGTAAACATTAGGATAGAGGATGAACCAAAGTATGCAATGATCGGTGACTATTGAGATGATGCCACGGTGGATAAGGTCACTGAGTTGCTCTGTGAGTACCAAGACTTATTCCCAACCAATATTACAGACATAAAAGGGATCGTTGGTGACTTAGGGATGATGAATATCACCCTAACACCCAATGCAAAGCTGGTCAAGTAGAGGCCTTACCACTTGAATCCAAAGTATAAGGAAAAGGTCTGCGTAGAACTAGACAAAATGCTCGCAGCTGGAATTATTTATCTAGTGGAAGAATCTAACTAGGTGAGCCCTATGGTAGTACAAGAGAAAAATTAGAAGGGAAAAATAAGAATATGCATGGACCTCAGGAAGCTGAATGGCGCCTGTGTACACGACCCATTCTTGACACTGTTCACAGATGAAGTATTGGGAAATGTTGGCAGACAAGAAGCATACTTGTTCATGGATGGGTTCTCTGGGTACCACCAGATCAAGATTGCGCCAAAAGATAGAAGCAAGATGACCTTCACAATAGAATGGGGTTGCTTCCAATACACCGTTATGCCATTTGGGTTAAAGAACGCGCCAGCCATCTTTTCACACATTGTTGTTGTCGCATTCAAAGAATACATCCACAAGTTCCTGGAGGTCTATCTGGATGATTGGACTATTTTTAGATTAGTTAAGCACCATGTAGCAAGCTTACGCTTGATGTTGGATGCTTGTATTTTTTCATTACATTCTCTTTCTTCTTCTTCTCTAAGAATTTCATCAAAACTTTTATCACTAAACTCATGAAGAGAACTTCATGCTAGAGAAAAATTATCCATAACCAAGGCTCTGATACCAACAATCTGGTTTTCACACTGTCGTCCATGATAAATCTATTACATTATTAAATGAACAGAGTAAGTCTTGTTCTTGGTATTTACCAAAAATATACCCCAAAGATGTCTATACAAATATGGCATTATTGGACACTATACAATAATGGAGATATAAGATTAAAGAAGAAATTATACAAACCTCCAGTAAATCGTCTGCTTCAAACAATGAACATTTTGAAGCAATCTAAGTTTATAGCTGCACTAAAAGCTGGTCTCAATTTTGCTCATTTTGGTCATATCCAAATTGGAATTCAGCCACTACATAGAAAAGGTCAAGACATTGCTGTCTTCTCTTGTGTTTTTCATCGCCGATGGAAAACTTTTCATAAAGCTTTAATTGGAGGATGTCAAGGAACATTAGCCTACAATCCAATTTCTTGGTCCTGTGTTCCTGATTTTTCTATTTCCTTAGATGATCCTAATGCCATCAATGCTCTAATGCTCGGCATCCAAACACATGGATATGATGATTTTGAAGATAATAGCAATAATGTTGCTATTCATTGGTGACGTGTCGTCAAATTTTATAAGAAGACCACTCCTTTTGTTGTCTAACAAGTTTCTGAAACCTCTGAGTTCACTACTCTAATCACTCATGACTATGGCTTAAATCTTGTTGCTCCTCAAATGATATCTCGTCAAGATCTTAAACCGCCAACAGAATGGGTCACAAATTGGGCTTCTATTCGTACTTCTCCCTATCCACAGCCTATCACTACTCAAACTTCTATTCGAGAAGATAATGGCCTTGTTTGAACTCGTTTCTTTCCCCATTTAGCATATGCAAAGTCTGAGCATGGTGGACCTCCTCCTCCTCTTGTTATAAAAAACCCTGTAAAAACTGAAGTCGCAGTAAAACCAAAAATGTCCTCTATTGCATCTATTCTTGAAGGATCACCAAGTCCTTCATATCATCTTACTTCTGATACCAACTACAAAGTGCACACAACGAAAGCGAGAATGCAGAAATGTGGAAATAAACAAAATCCGTGACTGATACTTTAATCACAAAGAGG
This sequence comes from Pinus taeda, assembly GCA_000404065.3. Classification (NCBI taxonomy): domain Eukaryota; kingdom Viridiplantae; phylum Streptophyta; class Pinopsida; order Pinales; family Pinaceae; genus Pinus; species Pinus taeda. The sequence goes on from APFE030606050.1 coordinate 91,156, forward strand.
GAAGAGACTCCTCTACTGCGCAATCTAGCATCACGAATCTACTTTGAATATATTTGAATACGAATGCCAACAAGAGTATTAGTTCATAATAAATATCAGGTCTGCTTAATCGCTCCAATATCTGACAATTCTTCTGAACAATATCCTCATGTCGAAACATGAACTCTAGCCCAACGGTCTACTTCTGCGTCTTTACAACTTCTTCAACCTTAACAAGGCTCGTCAAAGTTTGAGAATAGAATCCAAAACAATCTATAAAGGAGACATAGACTTACAGAAATTGAGGAATATTTATTGATGAACTTCAAAACTCAAGTATTACAAAGTTGCTTCTCAAGCAATACTAAGTTACTTCTCTAGTAGAAAGGCTCTCTAAATTTCTCCAAACCCGAATGCCTCTCTTCGCTAGTATTCATCTATTTATAGATCCTCCCAGTTCTAGGTTTGGTGATACCTCCATATCAGATATGAGAGAATCTTAACTTACATCAAAATCAAATCCTTACATCAGATATGAGAGAATTCTGCTTTTGGGTAAGCCAGAGGACATCCGCACAGTAATTCAATCATAAAATATTTTATATTTATTCTTACATTAGATATGAGAGAATCCTGTTTTCGCGTAACCCGGAGGACATCCGCACAGTAATTCAATCATAAAATATTTTATATTTATTCTTACCCCTTTATTTAATTATATATGTTGGATTGATTACACTGTAAGAGATTCTTTTTCAGAGAACCTTACGAAAAACTTATCTGCCACCAAAGTTGGATAGAAAGACATTACAAAATGACAAAATGTTCTAGTTTTTCATGAGAATAATGATGTTCTCCGAACCTAGTCAAGGAGTCATTATTAAAATACTGTGAGTAAATTTCTTCCTCACATTCCCAAATTGGTACTTCAGCATATTCTGGTACTTCATCCTAAAAAAGTAGTGGGCCAAAAGGATTTAAATCTGGATCTGTCATGGCATGAAATGACTCATATTCATGTGAAGAGCCATTCAAATTTCCCCCGAATCTTCCGAAGAAAATATTTCATGTAATAAACCAATGAAAGGATCCATTGGTGCGGACTGCTACAAGCATGTGATAATTGGTGATATTGCTGATATCCAAAATCCTTTTGTATAAAATTCCTAATTGATGTGCCCGTGGTTCTGTAAATCTAGGAAGTTGTAATAACTGAAGAGAGAATGGGTAAAAACATAGAGTACTGGTACCATAAATGTTCCACCATTCTTTAAACCATTCAGGTGTGGGGTCTTGTTCTTCGATTTGTGTAACTTGCATCCCATGATATCTAAAAGAAAACTGGACATTATAGAAAAATGAGTTAGTTTTATTTTCAAAACACATACTTGTATACTAGGCTTGCTCTTGGCGTTCATGATTTTTGGAGTTCTGAAGTTTGGGTGGCAATAGGAAGCAATCAATGTATATTTCATAGCAGATTAGATTTTCATCTGCATCTCTGTGTAATGTGAATCAAGATTTCTCAAATCTTGATGAAAGCTTAAAGCTTCAAAAGCTTCATCATTTCTTTGCATTTGATCATCCCATGAGAAATAACATTGTCCAATTCCATGCCGATATTTGATTTCTTTCATTGGAAACCAATCTGCTTGATAATCGAGTAGAGGTTTCTGCAGACTCAAAGTGTGAGAACCATTAGCACATTCAATGTGAATCTCATTTTCTAATCTTCTTATGACATTACATCTGAGATTATTTACATCATTTCTCTATAAAAATTCCCGGCTGAGAAGATCTGCGAAGGAATTCTTAACTCTAGAAATGAAATCTACATCAAAATGATATTGGGCCAATGTCATTATCCATCTAACAATTGTTGCATCTTCAAAGTCACATTTATGGATAGCAAACTTAAGGGCTTGGCAATCTGTTTTGACTATAAAATGTTTATAGATCACAAAGTCTTTGAATTTGGCAATGCCAAGGCAGACAGCTCTAAGTTCTTTCTTTAGGCTAGACCAATTTTTTTGTGTAGTTGACCAGATTCCAGAGTCGTATTGGAAAATTTCATATTCCATTTTCTTTTTATTAGGATCATGTTGGTAGAAAATTGCACCCCATCTGATATCACTGGCATCTGTAATGATGGTTTTCGGCCATTCTTCATTGATTGTGCTTAAAGGAGAAATATTCCTAATTTTTCCTTTAATTCTTCTGACTGCCTCTGTTAAATCCTCTGTCCATGGAATTGGATCTTTTTGGAATCTTATTTCAATAAGACTCTATCTTGGGCACAATGTCTGACAAGTTTGGAGATGTAATTCAAACAACCCAAGAATCTTTGTAGTTGAGTTTTATCAGTGATTCTATCTGGAAATTCATCTATGAAATCAAGACTATGTTGCATAATGTAATATGATCCATATTGAATCACATATCCCAAGAAATCTATCATAGTCTGAAATAACTTCGCTCTGAATCTGATAAAACTATACCTTTTTCTTTGACTCTCTTGTAGAATATATTAAGATGCTTTATATGAGAGGGAATATCCGCAGAATGAATTAGAATATCATCAACATATTTCTTCAAGAAATCATCCATACCTTCAAAAGTTTCGTCCATCATCCTCTGGAAGGCGGATGGAGCATTTACTAGTCCAAAGGGCATAATATTCCATTCAAAATGTCCTTCTGGTACTAAAAAAGTTGTTTTCCACTTATCTTCTTCTTTTATCCCAACTTTCCAGAAACCAAACTTTAAATCAAACTTGGAAAAGATTTTTGACTGTGATATATGAGACAAAAGCACTGAGGGCTTTGGCAAGGGATAAGCATCATAATCAAGAATATTATTCAGAGGCTTGTAGTTTACTACCAATCTTGGTTTTCCTCTGATAATCTCTGAATGTTTGTTGACATAAAATCCAAAACAAGCAATAAGGCTATGAGACTTCCTGATCAAACCTTTTTGCAGTAAGGATTTTATTTCTTCTTTACAATACTTGAGTTGTTAAGAATTCATCGGTATTACCTTTGATATTCTGAGATTTCCATGAAATTCCCTTTTCAAAGGCAATTCTACTTCATGTTTATGAATATGCCAAAAGGAATTTGGATCTTCAGAACAACAAGATTTTAGTTTCTAAGAGATCTCACTTATTTCTTTTTCAAATTTTCCTTTCAGAAGATTTTCATCAATCTTGAGCATTTCTTTCTTCTTCTCCATATTTGCCAAGGTATTTTGTAACCTGTCAATTCTGCTCAATCTATTAGGAGAATTGGAATGAATAAAAGGATAAAAATAATATATACCTTTGAAGAGAAGAAAATATCCCCATTTCTGTGATTTTTCATCATAAGTGCTTCCTTGTCTTCTGAAATTGCTCAGGAAAGGAGTTCCTAAGTACATAGCACAATCAAGCCTTGTGACTAATGGAGCATGAACTTGAATTCCTTCAGATTGAGAAATGAAGACATCTATTATAGCTTCTTCTGTTGTCTTGATTTCTCCACTTGCAGTGACAACTCCTGGACACTTTGTGTTTTTTCTTTGAGGATAGGGAATTACAGTGCTGCTTACTATGTTCAATCTTGAACCTGTATCAATTAGAATCTTCCAGCATTCTATGGAAGAACCAATTCTGATTTTCATTTTTACATAGTACATTACATCTGCATTCATTGCATTCATTCCTAATCCAGATCTAGGATCTTCAAATTCTTCATCTAGAATTTCAAAGTCTTCAGATTTGAAAATCCATTTCATTGGATCATGACATGGATCAGGATGTCTTTTTGGTTCTTTCTGTTCTGTCTGTGAAGATTCTCCTTTTGTGGGTTGTGCATGTGAAGAATGTATATTGTGCCCCTGATGTGCTTCAATGCATAACCTTCTATTCTCTTTGACTTCTTTTCTGAGATCTTTGATAGATTGACTAATTGCAGGAAGTGTTTGAGGAAGATCATCTTCAATTGTTTTTTGTCTGAATTGTCTTGTTAGACCATCAACTGAAAATGAGGCTGCAGAAGGAATATAACTATGTTGATGATTTATCTGTGACTTTTGCTGTTTTTGATATTGCTGTGACTTGGACTGTTGAAGATGGGTCATTAGCAATCCTTTATACAGTTCCTTGGGTTTTGGATCATCAGCATTAACCATTTGTGTAAAATAATTTCTAGAAAGCTCATCATGATCTAAGATTTCATTTGATTGTGGTCTGAACATCCTGACTGCATTACATTTGCAAATGTCAGGATCACTGCATTCACAGAGTTCTTGAAAACATTCATTACAGTGTGGATCTTTGTAATATTCAACTTCAAAATCTTCTTCTTCATAAACATCATGTATCTGGTCATTTAGATCATAATAATTTTTGAATTTGTTAATTCTTCACAACTAGAAGGGAGATCAATAATATTTACCTTGCCAGATTTACTTTTATAGCTAAATTGCTTCTTCTTCCCAGATTATTGTTTGTCTTTTTTCAGTTTTGGACAATTTGGAGAAATATGTCCTTTTTCATTGCAATGGAAGAAAAATTTTTGCTTTCGTTTTGTCCTTTGATGAAACTAGCGTGTTTTTTTGTATTCTCTGGGAGGCCTTCTATGAATGTGTGTGTGTGTGTGTTTTTTTTTTCCATTTGCAGATCTGAAAGTTTGCTTAGAGTAAGCTTTCTTTTTAGAGCGATGACGATCATATCCCCCTAAACTTTTAGAGCCATTTAAATGCCATTGTTTACATAGTTGTTGATAGCCATGTGGTTTAGTGGAGCTAGTGGCAGCTTGATCAACTTTCATCTGAGAATAGAGTTCAACAATGACAGCTTTAATATCTTGTCTTATAACACCAAATTTATAGGCACCAATCTTTCCAGGAAGCTTATTCAAAATGGCAGTTGTTACCCAATTTGGTAAAGAAGAAATAAAGATTTCTTTCCATTTGGGATCTAGAATCATGTCAGAAGAAAGAGTATGCAGACAATGGAGATATTCCTTAAAATATTCATCAAAATGCTGCATATTAGTAAGCTTCATGGAGGTAAGTGTGACTGCAGCAAGCTCATTATTGGTCTGAGGATAACCACAAAAAATTGACAAGAATGCCATGCATTAGGCAACCAATCATGTTATTCACATGTAATGAAGTCCGTGGATCCATATATGTAGTATTATCTAGGTTCATTACCACAGATGTTTGCCAAGAAGGAATGAGGACAGGATCATAATGAATTTTTGCTTTAAGCCAAGAATCAAGGAGTCCTTCGAATCCACTGATGATTTTCCTGGTTGCATTTATTGGAGAAATGTCATCTGCTAAATATGTGCGGTAGCAAACCAACGTGGAACTCAATGTAGACAGTATTTCTGATTCAAAACAATTGTCAATATTCCATGAATATGTGGAAGAAGTAGACCAATATTTATGATATTCTGATTTCATGACATTCTTTTATCAGGAGCAGGTGACCAAGAACAATTCCAAGAACTTCTATCAGTAACTTTATGTACATTTGTATCTTTGGGTTCTTCTTCATCAGAAAATAAAATCATATCAGGAATGTCTTCTGCTATCTGAAAAGTTTCTTTATCAAGAGGAGAAAAATTATTCATAAGAAACTCTAAATCTTCTAGAGTAGGAGGAGCAGAGGGTGCTGCTTCAAATTTGTTGAGTACTATAACAGAACTGGAAGGATTATTAGGATCATCTCCTGATTTCAACCACTCAGAAATTGTCATTTCATGTCCAGGGCTTGCAGATTTTAGACTAGAAAACATGCCAGGATTAGTCATAGGAGCATAGACAAAGATAGTTTATAGTTTAGGAAAAATGATATCACCAGGATTCTTCATTTTCGATTGAAGAGTAGTAGGAACAACATGGAAAGGAAATCGATCTTGAGGATCTGAGAAATAAGTAATAGCTATAAAAGTAGGATCAGAAGTGTTTTTCTTTTTCAGACTTTCAACAGAAGTAGAGACAACCCAAACTTGTTTCTTTACTACTTCAAGTGATGTTTTTAAGCTCGTCATCATATCCTGATTCTTATCAGCTACTGAATGTACTTTGCCAATCCATTTGGAATTATCATTAATCCCTTTTTCTAAAACAACAATAATTTTAGCAATACACAAATCATTTTATCTGAGAGTTTTTATTCCATCTAGTAATTGATCTCTGGTAAAATCTACCTTTTGAAGAATTTTATCAATTATTTCTTGGAGCATTTTATTTTCTATGGCTACATATTTATGATTTCTTTCTAAATGTTTAATCAAACTATCTAGAGCAAGATTTGTCCAATTTGTTACTGTAACTGATTCCCTGTCTGAAAGATGAGACTGGTCATACTGAAGTGGAAGTAACTTAAAAATCTTATCATCTTGTCTGATAAAAATATTTTTCCAAGGATGAAGTGTTGTCTCAGTGCTAAGAATAGTGCCATCTATTAATTCCCATTTGTGTTGTGGCACTTCTGTCTGTAAGGCTAACCCTTGCATCATATTCACTCTAAGGATTTGACAGATGTGTTCTAACAAAAGCTACCCTTTCATCTTAACGGACTGTAAATGTTTCGGAACATTTGATTTTTGCAACATATTTTTATATTTCTCATCTATGTGAGGGATGATAAGAGGTCTAGGAGTTTCAACTGGATTTTCGGTGACACTAGATTGCGCTAAACCTTAAGAAGTGCACATTCCTCATTCCCTTTCCGAACTTGTTGGGACATGTGGTCTACAAACAGGGACTGATGGTGGAACCCACGAAGATTGCAGTGATTCTAAATTTGGAAGCACCGCAAAGTGTTAAATCGTTGTACGCTACCTTGAGACACACATGGTACTATAGGAAGTTCATCAAAATCTATGCCCAAATCACTGAGCCGATGGAGAAACTATTGAAAAAGGATGTCACATTTTGCTGGAAGAATTATTGCATGAAGAGCCTGGATGTCCTAAAGGGGAAATTGGCCTCCACTCCAATCCTGGTCTTCCCAAAATGGGATGTGGAGTTTCATGTCCACGTTGATGCATCATGTATCATGCTGGGAGCAGTGCTCACACAAGAGGGAAAAGAGGGCTTGGATCATCCTACCTTGTTTGTAAGTTGTAGATTGTCCAAAGCTGAGAAGAACTATTCCACAACCTAGTGCAAGGGGTTGGCAATGGTATAAGCGCTCCAAAAATTCCAGCACTATTTTCTAGGAGGAAATTTCAAGATGTATACTGAACATTCCGCGCTAAAGTACTTGGTAAATAAGCATGTGTTCGAGGGGCGCATATGTAGGTGGCTCTTATTGTTCCAAGAATATGACTTTGAGGTTGTGGTAAAACCTGGATGCCTGAACGTAGGACCAGATAACTTGTCACGTATTTAGACAGGCAAGGGACCTAATAGTTTGGAGGAAGGATTATTGGATGCACAACTCTTTGCTGTGAGTGTCACGGATGGGCACTTTGAAGATATAATCCACTTTCTAACAACATGGACTACACCGAAGGAGTATTTCATCCAACAAAAGAAGGAATTGGTGGTGCACGCAGTGGATTTTTCTGTCATCACGGGTCACCTATACAAAATGGGAAATGATGATATATTGCAAAGGTATGTACCTGAATTTGAATGAAGTCAGATCCTCGTGGAAGAACATGGGGGCGCTGCATGAGGACACTATGCAGGACGAGTGACAGCACAAAATATTCTCTGTGCAGGGTTGTGGTGGCCAACCCTTCACCAAAATTCAAAAGCACACTATAAGGCATGTGATATATTTCAAAACACTGGAAAACCATCATGAAGGGACGAGATGCTATTGAATCCATAAATGATGCTGCAGTCGTTCGAGAAATAGGCAATTGAATTTATGGGACCTATCAAACCTCAGGGAAAAATGGGCGCACACTACATTATCACCGTGATGGAGTACCTGACATGATGGGCAAAAGCACAGCTGGTCAAAGACTGCATGGCCACTACGGCTATGAAGCTTTTGTTTGAAAATGTGTTGACCTGATTCGGCTATATGAAAATCTTAATGAGTGATTGTGGTACACATTTCCTGAATGAAACCATTAGCCCACTCACAAAAGATTTCTAGGTGTATCATCAGAAAAGTACACAGTATCACCCACAAGCCAATGGGATAGTATAAGCATTCAACAAAATACTGGAGACTGCCCTAACCAAAGTGTGCAACACATAGCGGAGTGATTGGGACCTGTGTGTACCTACAGTTCTATGGGCTTACAGGACAACATGCAAGAAACTGATGGGACAAACACCTTTCCAGTTAGTTTATGGGATGGAAGTTGTCATGCTGATGGAATATATTGTACCTAGTTTGCGTATAGCAGCATTCACAGGGATGACAGACTACAAAGCTCTGGAGTAAAGGCTCGTACAATTCGAAGAAATTGAGGAGGAATGATTCTTGGATGGTTTTCATCAGCAAGTACAAAAGTAGCATGAAAATGTCTGGCACAATTGCCATATTAAGTTGTGCACATTCAAGTTAAATGACTTAGTGTTACTGTATGAAAGTAAGTTTGAAAAAATTCCAGGAAAATTCAAAATGCATTGGCTGGGACCATACGTGGTTAAGGAGGTCACAGATAGAGTCGCAGTCCAGCTAGTCAAGCTAAATGGAGAACCCTTCCGAGGCAAAGTGAATGGCAGCCACTTGAATCCCTACACGGGTGGGCTGGCTATCTGACTAGCTGGTAGAAGCACAATCTTCACACTTCGAGAAGCCAAACAAAGGTGCAGGACAATAAACAAATGCAACAGATACCAGTACAGATGTATGGAACCAATTCAGACACAGAGGTCTCAGAACAACGGATGCAGCAGATTCAGCAAGCAACATCTCAGTGCATTGTGGACCTTAGCACAGTTCAAGAATAGTTGGAGGAACTCCATGCCAAGATCACCGCATCGAATGAGTGACTCAAGGGCGAGTCACAATGTTTTTGTTGGGGGCCTAATGGGCATGGAATTACCCCAAGGCATGTTTTGGGGCTCAAAGCCCAAGTTTTGACTTAATCTTGTTGTAAAGGCTTTGCAAATTGTGAGCATGGAGTCACAGGGTTGTCCACCCTAGTCTTGTAATGTAATGTCGGCCTACCCATGGTCCATGGAGCATGGGATTATATAAATAGAGTGAGGCTCTAAGTGTAAAAGAGAACTAACTAAGGAAGTAACAGACAAGGAAGAAGAAGCAAAGAGCAAGAGTGTAAGTGTCTAAATGTGTCTTAGGTCATAGGGTAGGAGAAGGCTCTGCAGCTGGGTGCGCAGAGGCCTAGTAGTCCATAGCTAAGTGCGTAGCGTGGAGTCGAGTCTGTAACTAGGGAAGAAAATAATAAAGAGAAGTTGTATCTTAATTATGTGTATCTATTCTTGGGTTATTACATGCTTGATATAAATTGCAAATATATTGTTTATTTACTATGCGTACTTGTATGAATGATTTATATTGCTAAGTATACTTTAATGCATACAAGTAGGCTAAGTTAATAAACTAACAACGTTCGGCCTCCGGGTAGGGCTGCGTGAAGGTAGCATCTCAGGCTGCGAGGTACGGGTAAGTGCGCATAGCGACGTGTGCGCAGGGTTGAACTGCAGACAACTTGAACTCATCAGACATCTCTAGGGTGTGGAAACCTGGTTCTAGCACCCTCCCATACTACTTCGAGTGAGACCTCAGTCCTCGCTCCATTGGATATTACCGAAAGGGCCAGTAGTATCGGGATTTGTTTGGCTGATTCACCTTTGAACCTAGGTCAAGCCCCTACAAGCCAACTATTATGCTCTTGACCTGCAAGAAGACAATAGAATACCAAATATGCAAAGAAATATAACCTAGAACACAGAATAATGAGAAATAACAACATGTATTTTATTATTCAGAAAGGAAAGCAATGTTCACTTGCCTCTTCGAGGGGGTAACCTCCAATAGAGAAGGGCTCGATTACAAAATAAGACACGACGCTCCTCAATGGGGATTCTCTATCCTTTATATAGGATTCATACATGCAATACCATGGGTTAGTACTATGGTTCTTATTAATACCATCTATCTAATACCATGGCCCATTTGTAACTAACTATGGTCCCTTCTTTAAATGTGGGTCAACCATTTACAATTATTAATATGGGCTTTATTAACTCTTTAACTAACTATAACTATGACTTAACCCTATTACATCAATAAGGGGGTCAAGATTGGACCCTAACACCAACAATGAGCCTCCTCAGTGGTATAGGAGAACCCAGAATCAGTGAAGAAATCAGAAGAATTATGCAGCTGACTGACCAAGCTAGAATAAGATATTGGTATTTCTACCAAAATTACACAAAATTAAGGATATATGGATGTGAATTGGCCCCTTACAAGCTGCCAAAGTTCCTCCCCATGAGGATCTTTGCACTAGAGTATATCAAGCAGATGAAGTACATTTTGTAGTAGTAAATAAGAAATCTCAATTCAGGATCAAATCCAAAATTGGTCCTTTATTTTCAATAACAGGGCAGTAGGTGAGGAGGCTGATAAGAAGTTGAAAGAAATGAAGTTCACCCATAGCTTCACATGGTCCTATGACCCCTAGGGTATCATCTCCAATAAAAGGGTGGAAAGCAAATCAACATCTAATGTTCACACTCATAGGCCTAAAATAGAGAAATTCATGAACCAGACAGAGTGGATGCCTGAAACCTTGCAAGAGGCTGAGGAGGAGATACATTCTTCTTCAAGTGCATAGACTCCTAGGCAACAAGAAAACAAGAGTACAGAGGGCATACCAAACTAGGGCAAGGAACAGGAAAAAGAAGAAACTGGGAAAATATAGAGAGAAGATCAATCACCATGGACTGGTAATTCTATGAAGGAATTTAATCTGAAATTTAGGAAAAGGGAAAGGATTCGTAAGGACATGGACCTAGGTAGATAATCACCACAACAAACAGTTATCAACCTCAGTGACATTCCTGGTTCATCTCTAGCAGGAGGTCAATCTTTTCCTATGACTCTGATCTCAGAAAGGAAACAAACTCTTCAAATGCCCACATCTACCAATGTAACAGGAGAAAAGGGGGAGACCATTTTTGATACTTTCAGAGAGATAAAAATAAGAAATGAAATGTTGAAAAAGAGTACTTATGCTTAGTTCTGGAAGCAATGTTCTACTTCCCAAGGTATAATTCTATCATCTTTTGATTTAGAGAAAGGGAGAATGCATATGGAATTCCTTGAGGCACAAACAACAGAACCTAAAACTTCAGCTCATTATAAATAGACTTCCTTTGAGTTTGATGCCAGAAACGTTAATCCTATTGATCAACTAGAAATGAAAAAGCAAACCGGTGAGATGATCTCCTCCACTCTAACCAGTACCTCTATGAGATTGTTTAAAATGCAGGTGGCTTTATCAAATGCCCAATCTCAGCTGAAGATGGAAAATATTTCATCTCAATCAAAAGATAACAAAATTAAGTCCTTGGAAGATTTAGTGGTAAAAATTGGGTATGATCCGTCAGATGTGAAAGCAGTAGAAGAAATTATTAAAAAGAAGGAGTTTGATATAGCAGCCTTGAGAAAACAGCTCAAAATTCCTGCAACACGCAATCCCTTGAGTAAAGAGATAGAGTAAATAGAGATTCAAAAGACATAAATGATGAAACCGATAATGGAGCAGTCACTCCAAATAAAAAAAATGGAAACAGAGATGGAGAAGATGGTACAGTAAAAGGAGAAAGAAACACAGTTGGCTACCACCACTATGGAGTTTATCCCTCTTACAGCTATTCCCACATCTACTCCAGTAACTACCAATACAGGGATATGGAGCAGTGCAAAACAAATAACCAAATCCATGGAGAGCATGAACCTTCAGACAGAAGGAATCAAGAGATTGGAAACTCAAGTCAACATTTTGCATGACCAGATTAAAAGAGCCGAGAGTGCACATTCAGTAGAAATGCAGAGGGCACAAACATTAATTGAAAAATTACAGAAATCTGAAAAGGAGTCATCAATGGGTAACACTCCAGGAAGGGTAAAGTAAATCATCTGGAATAATATCATTGGAGGTATGAATGAGATTTGGTCCAACATCCAAATCATATTTAAGCAGAAGGAGCTAGTTGAAAAAGCTAAAGAGGCTATTTCAACCACTAACCTAGAGCTAGGAGATATGCCAGCAACAACCAATAGAATCATCAAATTTCTAAATTCAAAGAAAAAGTATGATCTAGAAGAGCTAGGAGTAGGAGATGGAACATAAACTATACTACAGGTGAAGAAGATATTGAGAAAAAATAACTTGATTGTACATCTTGAGGAGAAATTCCAGAATTTGGAGCTGACAGTAAATAGATTTTTCAACAGAATTGAACCTTTGACACAAAAAGGTCTCCCTTCTTTGTTTTTCACTAATGATAAACTCATGACCAGAGAAGATTATGTCAAGAGGCTAAAAGACATCGCAAATGATGCTATCCATCTCTCCAATATCAAAGGCATCATGACAGGAAAAGAAATGTTGGATGTTATTAGCAATCCAATTTTCATTGAACATGAATTGAAACACGTTTTCATAGTGAAGCCCACTTTTGTGTGGTACACAAAAGTAGATGAGATATATCGCATGATGATTAAGGTTAGAATCCCAGATGAAAACAAGTGGAGTGTACTATGTGACTATCAAGAGGAAAGCGAAAAGCAAGATTGAACAGTTAGCACACAGCCAAGTCAGCACCCAACCAAGTCAGAAAGCCAACACAATTGATTAAAGAATAACCAAATTAGCCACTACAGTAGAATTTATTACCCACCAATGGCACTCAGAAAAAAAGGGGCCAGAAGTTGAAGTTATCTTATCGTGGCCACCTCATGGTCACACAAGTCAAATTTTAGTTTCTTTGTAATTAATAACAAATTTCCAAGTGTATACGGAAGTTGTCACAGACTTTAGTTAAATACTTCATGCATTGGAAGTATTAGGGGTTGGACCCTAGTGATTAAAAAGATAAATAAATAAATCTTTTGGAGCACTGTAATTTTTGGAGTTGGAGCATCAATAATAAAGGATCGTTTTCTAGATACTTGAGCTATTTTTATCTGGTGATGTTTTTCTTTTTGTGTTAAACATTTCATTGTTTCCTTCATTATGCATCATTCCAATAAACTTGTGGTAAAACAAATTTTTTAGAGAAAGATATGTTGTTGGAGCACCTTATTTATGTCTATGTTTACTATATAAGTGCTTTCCTCTGAAGTTTGGTTAAGAAATGCTTAATTTCTTTTTAACCACTCTGATTTCACTATTCTGTCATCTCATTCTTTATTGTGCTTTAAGATCTAATAGATATAGTTAGCTAGCCTTGTGAATGCTCTGAAAAATTTGATGCTACAATCCAGCCATTGGCTCCATAGCCCAATGGAAAAGGTTTAAACAAGATCTACCCCAACCAATCAAACAATCAATCAATCTTTTATTGATATAGCTAGCCTAAAATATTAAAACACTAGAAAGAAAAATCAAATCTCAAAATATACAAAGAGAGCCCTCTTTGAGCCTAGTATGGCTAGATCCTAGACTCCAAAGTGGTTTGATGTATCCTTTATGATCATTTTTCTTGCCTATCTTAAAAATCATAGAGCGATAACATAGTGGTGACCATACAAGGGAATATTGAAAATTTGTCATTTCATTCGAATTCAGAGTACCCAGTCAAAATCTTTGTTTGATGAGATAGTTCCTAAGATAAGCTTCCTTTCTAATCTTGTAGATATTTAGTTTGTCTATGTTTTAAATTTGAACATTGGTTCTGAAAAGAATCTCTACTAGATCCCATCCAGATCCAAATCCTCCTACCATAGTAGACAATCCTGAAAAGATATTAAGAAAAACTCCTAGAACTGAGAGTCAGACAAGCAACATATTTCTTCATATAGTCAACTCCCTCCCTGAAAACTTTGTTACCTTTCAGGATATCCAATTTGATTTACACTTTGAACAAGGCTTATTTAGGACCAAATCAGAGAATTGGAAAGATCATATTATCTTTGATCCATTAGTTTTACCAAAGAGCCCAGTGAGAGAACTTTCTTCAAAAACTGAATCAGATCTTCAGCTCATACAACATTTTGACACTCTTCAAGATTTAGTAACAAATCTCACCTTAGAAATTGATGATGCTTACCTTCAACACTCAGTAGAATTAATTACCTTAAACATAGCAGCTTCTTCCATCACATCTCAATCTACACATATTCAGTCATCAAGTACTACTGCCTCCATAATCCCCACCCCTTCTTTTATCCTTCCACATAGTGTTACTCAAATTCCTTTACTCTTATCTCCACCTAGTGCTAATATAGCCTCATCCACTGTTCATATTCCTTCAAGTATTCTTCCACTACCACCAATCATGGCAACCAGGTATGCTCCCTTGGTGTTTCCAGCACCATTAGCCAATATGCCATAAGACTATGAGTCCAAAATCACACTATTTGACGGGACTGGTCCTTTAACATGCAACAACATATGGATAAAATGAATGATTGTTTTGGCTTACAAGAGGCAGATGAAGAAAGTGTTAAGCTCAGAATTTTTGCTCAAAGTTTAGGAGGAGAAGTTAAAAAATGGTTTAAATCTTTGCCTGCAAATAGTATAAATGATCTCCCTACTTCCAACTAAATATTTCTTCATAGATGGGAAGTCAAAAAGAACCCTCTGCAGATTTTATCAGAATATTAAAATATTAGGAGGGAAGTAGGTGAAATTGTTCAGGACTATTTTGCTAGATCCAACAATACCTATAATGCAATTCCTGTAAATCTTAAACCACCATAGGATTTAGCCTTAATAAAATTCTGAGATGGCTTTGTTGCAGATATGTCCTACCAGCTTAGAGAAAGGAATTCTCAAACATTAGAATGCATGCAAAGAGATGTTGTAAGTGTAGAGGCTAATTTACCAGAAAAAAGAGATAGGATGAGAGCTGAAAGAAGAGTGATGATAAGAGAAGAAGCTTCAACTTCTACAGCAGATGTTAAGATTGATTCCTTAGCGAGGACCATGGAAAGAATGATGGAGAAAATGGATTTGAATGATATAAATGTCCCTAGGGAAAACCCACCTGGTCCCGAGAACCAAAATCCAAATCCCAGAAGAAACCCTCTAGAAATTAGAGAAAGAGAACAAAGAGGCCCAAATCAACAAATTAGGCCCCCATTTCAAGAAAATTATGCTGATAAAGATGTAGGTGTGGTTGAAGAAGTTTAGGAAAATCAAATTAATTTAATGGGGATGAATTAATATGGTTATGTTTTTCTTACACAAGAGGAACATGAACTATTTTTGTTATCTCAAACAAACTTGGAATCTAAAGAATATGATGACTATAAACATGGATTTGAGAATGCCATCTTAGAAGTCCACAAGGAGTATAATCTTAGGAGTAAGAAAAACAATGACAACTCAAACAAAAAGAATTTTGATCACCCTGCCAAGAATACTGTTGAGCCTGATCTCAAGAAAATAGTTGAAAGCTCTAAGAAAAATGTAAACAGTGCAAAAAATAAGAACACATAAAATGTTACCAGGAAAACAATTGATGTTTCTACTAAGACTATCCAAACTGATATTCCTAGTACAAGTCAACAAATGGAACCTATCACAAAAGCAGTGGTTGAAAGAGTTGATTTCTCAAATCTTCTTTAAATTCAAACACCATTCAGTATCGAGAATGGACTTGCTAAACTCAAAATTTATATTCTTCTCACTGAATTGATAAACAAAAAGGTGTATAGGTCTCAGGTCCTAAAGATACTCAACATAGGAGAAATCACAGATACGGTGAACTTGAATGATGACCATCCTGACCTTCTGTTTGGACCAAAAGTTGATGGCAAGCCTCAAAAAGAAGGTGTTCCCCCATTTTATGTTAGCCTTAATATTCATGACAAAATTCTTCATAATGCCATGTTGGATTCAGGTGCATCGCATAATCTTATGCCAAAGACTGTTATGGAAAATCTTGGACTCAAAATCACTAGCCCATACAAATATTTATACTCATTTGACTCTAGAAAAGTTTAGGTGTCTAGGTCTTATCAAGGACCTCTGTGTCACATTAGCCCAAATACCAGCAAAAATTTTAGTGATGGACATAGTGGTAGTAGACATTCCACCTAAGTATGGCATGTTATTGTCACACTCTTGGGTGGCTAAGTTACAAGGAACAATTCAAATGGATATGACATATGCCACAATACTAGTATTTGGTCAATCAAGAACACTGTATAGAGAAACCTTAATGAAATATATGGTCAGTAGCCAAGAAAAGCCAGACAACTATCCCCTCTTTTATGTCCATATTGATCTTGATTACTTCATTTTGTATAATGATGGGACTATAGATACATAGGTCACTCATGCAGAAAATGATTTTAATGAAAAACATGACCCACAAATACCAATTATGCAACAAAACCCTGAAATAGAGCCTATTTGGAATATGACTTTTGATGGCTTATGTGGTAAAATAGGTTTAGGGGCTAGAGTCTAGTTGTACAATGAAAAGACTAATCAGGGTGAAGGTCATTCTTACAAATTTAATTTTGTATGTACAAACAATATAGAAGAATATGAGGCATTACTATTAGGCTTGAAATTTCTTAAAAAATTAGGTGCTAGAAGAATTTCAGTTCAGGGAGATTCTGAATTGATCATAAAACAAATTAAAGGACAATACTCTATAAAGCATCCTAGATTGAGAGAGTACATAAATGTTGTGATTGATTTCCTAAAAAAATTTGAAGAGTATGACCTTGTTGTCATCCCAAGGATCCAGAATGTCATGGCAAATGGTTTAGATTTTTCAGCGAGTACCTTCCAATTACCACACCCAAACAAACAATACATAATTGAGGTGAAACATCGTCCTGCAGTGCCTAATAACATGAGATACTGGCAAGTGTTCAGAAGTGATAAACAAATTGAGAGTTTTTTACAATCGAAAGATGAATTTGAGAATAGAAAAATAGGTTGGGAGGATGGAATAGACAATCAAACTGATGTACATATTAGTATTGAGCAACCTGATGTTATTGATGTAAATATTTCAGCAAATAAAACTGTACACAAAACCGAAATACATAAAGACCCAGAAAAGGAGGAATTCAAAGTACTTCAACTCAAGGATAACATTTTTCCCAGAGGGCTTGCCCTTTAGAAGAATTGTTTGACTTTAATGACGTTTCCAAAAAGCCAAAAATGGAACCAACATGAACAAACATTGAAGAATGCAACATAGGAAGTGAGCAAAACCCCAAAATCATAAAACTGTCAAAATCACTGCCTATCATGGAAAAAGGAAGGTATATAGCTCTGTTTAAAGAATTCATAGATGTATTTTCTTGGAGCTTTGAGGATTTGAAAGCTTATGATACTAGCATTATACAACACAAAATTCCAATCAGGGAAGACCAAAAATCGTTTAAGCAGAAGCTGCGTAAGATAAAACCTATCCTATTGCCCTTGGTTGAAAAATAAATCAAGAAAATGTATGAGGCTAAAATCATAGTCCCAATCAGATATTCCAAATGGGTATCCAATATTGTGCCTACAAGAAAGAAGACTAGTAAAATAAGATTGTGCATTGACTTTAGAAATCTAAACAAGGTTTCCCTTAAGGAAAAATAGCCCTTACCAAAAATGGATCACATAATACAAAGGGTAATGGATTCTAGTAGGATCTCCTTGTTAGATGGTTTCTCAGGGTATAATAAAGTTTTAGTGTATCTTGATGATCAAGATAAAACAACTTTTACTACTCCTTGGGGAACTTCCATGTATGTGAAAATGGCCTTTGGATTAATGAATGTTGGTGCCACTTTCCAAAGAGCAATGGACATTTTATTGTGATTTATCTTGATGACATCATTGTTTTCTCAAATAATGATGAAGAATACCTAGCACATTTGAAAAGAGTATTCAAAAAATGCAGAAAATTTGGTATCTCATTGAATCCCAAGAAAACATTGTTTGGTCTTGAAGAAGGAAAACTTCTAGGCCATATCATTTCCAAATATGGA
The DNA here is from genome assembly GCA_000404065.3 of Pinus taeda. Classification (NCBI taxonomy): domain Eukaryota; kingdom Viridiplantae; phylum Streptophyta; class Pinopsida; order Pinales; family Pinaceae; genus Pinus; species Pinus taeda. The sequence continues at coordinate 109,244 of APFE030606050.1, forward strand.
ATCAAAATTGACCCTAGTAGGATTGAAGGTAACCTTAAAATTAGTCAGACAAGAAACAAAAAGGAAATTCAATCATTTATTGGAAAAAATAATTTTTTGAGAAGATTCATACCAAATCTTGCTAAGATGCTTTGAAATATAACAAACATGCTCAAGAAAGATACAAATATTAAATGGAATGTTGAAGCCAAACAATACTTTGATCTGGTCAAACATGCATTAACAAAAGCTCCAGTTTTAACTATCCTGGATTTGACCAAAGATTTTATTATCTTTTCTTTTGCATCTGAACATACTATTGTTGTTGTACTATTACAAAAAAATAGTGAAGGATATGAACAACCAATAGCATTCTTTAGAAAAGCTCTGAGAGATGCTTCTTTAAAGTACAATATCATGGAAAAACAGGCATTTTATCTAGTCAAAGTAATAAAAGATTTCATAGTTTATATTTTACATTCTCATATCATTGCCCATGTGCCTAATGTGGTTGTCAAAGATATTCTAACGCAAAATGGACCCGGTGGGAAGAGAGGAAAATGGATAGCTATTATTCTAGAACATGATATAGAAATCAAGCCCACCAAGTTGATCAAAGGACAAGGATTAGCCAAGCTTATGGCTGAATTAAATTTTAATGCACTAGATATCAACATGGTATTTTCCTTGGATGATCGAGAGGAGCCAGTGACTCCACCAATAGATGAGGCATTCTTAAATTCCCCCTGGTGTGCAGACCTTTTGTATGTTGTATTCAATTTGAATGCTCCTCTTGGATTATCCAAAACAAAGGCTAGATTTCTAAAATTAATAGAAGTCAAGTTTTGCATTATTGAAAATGCATTATATTAGAAAGATGTTGGAGGTATATTACTCAAATGTTTGTTAAAAGATGACGTTGAGAGAGTTATGATGGAATTCAATGAAGGTGACTGTGTAGGTCATATGTATTGGAAAACAACTGCGAATAAAATCCTTAGAGATGGTTTCTATTGGCCTATGCTTTTCCCAAACATCCATAAAATGGTAATTGCTTGCCATAAATGGAAAATCTTTGAAGGAAAGAGAAAATTATTACCCTTGCCCTTGAAAACCATCTCTATTGAAAATCATTTCCAATAGTGGGGATTGATTTCATTGGTGAAATTCACCCTCCATCCTCTATCCAACACAAATGTATCCTTACTACTACAGATTACTTTACCAAATGGATAGAAGCCATCCCTTCTAGAGCTGCTACTGATTATGTTATTATAAAATTCCTTGAAACCAATATCCTTTCCAGATTTGGTTGTCCTAGAAAACTTATCACTGACAATGATGCAACTTTCAAATCAAAGAAGATGGTGGAATTTTGTCACAAGTACCATATCTCTTTAGGTCATTCAAAAACTTACTACCCTTAAGTTAATGGGTTGGATGAATCCTCAAACAAAATTTTGGAAAACATCATTAAGAAGATATTGGAGGACAACAAGAAATCATGGCATAAAAAATTGATGAATGGATTTATGGGCTCATAGATTGACTACAAAGAAATCAATTGGCATGTCCCCATACTAGCTAGTTTATGGAATGGATTTAGTTTTTCCTTCTTCCATGGGAGTGTTAGTCATGAAGATTATTCAGGAGATACAAATTGAACCAAATGATATACAAAGAAGAATAAATTTGACAATTCAATTGTAGCAGTGCAAAGAAGAGGTATATAACAGAACTCAGGTTGTCGAGGAAAACATCAAGAAAATTTTATACAAAAGAACCAAAGTTGATGATTTCAACTTGGGGGACAAATTCCTAAAATGGGACTCAAGAAGAGAAGATAAAGGGAAGCATGGTAAATTTTAAAATCTTTGGAAAGGTCCATATATTATTTATGCTTTCATATGAAATAATTCATTTTTTCTCAAAGAATTGGATGGAACAACACTGCCAGGAGGTCCTATCAATGGTAGGATGCTGAAGCATTACTTCTCATAAGCACACAGATTTCCCTCATTCCATCGTAAATATCACATTTTTTATGTTTTTGATTGGATAACTCATTTGAAAAAGGTTGAAGCATGCAGAGAAGGCCCTAAGCCTACTTTGATGAAGTTACTACAAAAAGATATCAGATTGAAGACAATGTAGATGTGGAAAACTCAAGACTATCGATATTATATTCTTGACACTTCACACTGAGAAGTGTCATCCACACCTGGAGCCACTATTAGGGTCCTATAATTTATAGGATCTCAAGGTGATTGAGTATCTCACATTTTGCAGATTTCATATTGTTGATAGATTTCAATATTCAATTGATTTCCCAAAAAAAAAAGGTATTTAAAAAAAAACGAAAAAGAACAAAAGAGAAAAAAATGAAAAGAAAAGAAAACCCCAAATATTGTTGAATTCATACAGTCTAAGCATGATTGAACAAATTTCAATTTCCGTTGATAGGGTAGAAAATAAAGATCCTCCAAACAGTTTAAGCTTGGCAAATCAGTAGCTAGGTAGAAATGAAATTGGTTCAATTGTTCAATTCAGCCCAATAGGAGAAATAAGTGATAGCGTAGGTTAGAAAAAAAAAAGAGAGAGAAAGTGAAAAAAGGGTCCGCGAGTCTAAATGCACCCTGCAAAAGAAAATAATGTTAGATTAGAAACAAAGGGTAGGTAGATTGAAAGAATAATATAGAGGAAAAGGACATGAAAAATTCCTTCTAAATGTTTTATTCCATATTTCATGTGTTTTCTCTAATGTAAAAAAAAAATAAAAAATTAATAAAGGATAGGGGTCTAATAATATACTCCTAACTTTATTCCATACTCTGCCCCCATTTCATTTGTTTTCGCAACCCCACCAACCACTCGCCCATCACATCAGTGATTATCCACCCCACATCTTCCCATCGAATCCTTGCACTCAATGATTGATCCAATGGCTCATAAGAGTTTTTGGCTCCCCCTCACCCTCCAATTGTTAATAGCGGGGGGGAGGGGGCATCCAAAATCAATAGTTTCTCTCCACTTACATGTCGTGCTATCATAATTTTGCACCCCCCCTCACCAATTCCACTTACCACTCAACAAGCCCTCTTAAAAGTGGTTCCACTCTCAAACAAACCACCCATCTGTCATGACTATTCACCACTCCCGCCACTCCATGACACCACTCCATTCCATCCATCTATCACCTCCATTCCCATGCTATACCCATTGCACATTCAATTTGTTAAACCATTAGCCAACAGAACTGCGCCACTTCATGCCACTTCAACGGGAACTCTGCGGAAATTACAAATACATCGTCTCTCACCCATTTACAAAGTTTTGATATGTCTTCTTTGTGTAGCAGGTGAAGTGAAAACTTGCTGAGACATACACCGAGAAGTAGTTGACACAGCGAATTATCAACACAACAATAGAAAGCTACAATTGTCTGCGTTTAGCAAGCACGCGCCCCCCCCCCCTTCTTGAATCATGTTTTTAGGTCATTCCCTTTCTGTTTTCCCTCTTCGAGTTCCCTCTTCTTCTTGTAGAAATTTTGAATAATATGACACTTATTCACAGAGATTATCCTGATTATACACTATTTGCAGAATCATGCATAATACATAACCTCCTCTATGTTGATCATCAATTTTGCGGAATTAAGAAACAATCACAAGTGCACATTGAAGCATCAATCGCACATATCAACATAGTATATCACGGGGAAAGCACATAGCTGAAAACCCCCAACTATCTATATATTATATTGATTGAGAACATGTAACAATACATAGTACAATACTCCTCGCAAGTACTCAGCACTATCTCCACTTGTTACACACAAACTAGCTCAGATCTGAATCAATCACATGTTCAAATCTCCTCCGTTGCTTGCTTGCATCCACTGCGCAATCCTGCATGAGAATGGATGAGAATGGCTGAACCAAAATCGTATTTCCCTTGTCTATACCATGCAATCCTCATTGGCAATACTCAATCCATTGATTGTGAAAATCACATGCACAACTATAGTTACAACTGACAGTTGTCTTGCCCTTTCACTCATCTCTAACACTTGTCTCCACTGAACTGTCCATGCACTGAGTTAACTAATGTATTCCTCAGTTGATTCATGATTTAATAATTAGTGAATTAATTAATAACTAATTCACATCACTCATCACTAGTGTATTTCTTAGTTAGACTAAATACAAGTAGTTCAACTAAGTCAAACTGAACACAACTCCATCAACTCCTCATTCAACTCCATAGAACTTAGTCACTGAAGTTCTAACTGAAGTCCTTCATGAAATAGCTCAAGTAACCCATAAGAAAAGCATATTTCCTTCTGGAAGTTGCATGTGCCACATCTGTAGCTCGAACTGAAGTGCTCCAAGAGAATAAGATAATGTTTATAGTCCAAATATTATTAAGAGATAATAATATTCGACTGTTCTATTTTTAGCCTGGCAGTCTAAAAATAGACTCCGCCCATATGTCTAAAAATAGAGGTCCATCTATTTTTACCAACATG
>APFE030606050.1:119897-174383 GCA_000404065.3 Pinus taeda
TCCTAACTTGGGAGTTCAACAGATTCATACACAGTTGAAGAACTTCTGCCTTGAGATGCAGAGTCCGAAACAAGACAGGACAACTCGCCGGGAAGTGCGCGACGAGGTATGGTGTGTTAAATGTAAGGGTCAAGGACATGACAAGGACCACTACCCGGTGTTTGTGAATTACCACACGGGAGGAGGACAAAATGCCATTGAGACCAGAGGCACAAGCAGGATCTAGCGCAACACTTGTGTTGTGGTGCATGATTTGTCAAATAGGAGGAAAGCATGCTATGGATAACAACCATTTATTGCAAAAGTACACAAATAATTCGCTGCAGTTGTTCTGTAATTTCTATAGATTAGTCGGACATGATGAGCACACCTGTCGAAGTTATGAGATGATGATGGATAGGAATCCTACCTACAGAGTTTAGGCCAAACACAGCCCCTTGACCAGAATGCAGGGATGGCGCAAACCAGATTTTAGGGGCATTGTCGATGTCGAAGTGGAGGAGGACTTGGAAGAGGTCACTGAGAGCTAATATGTTACAATTGCGGAGGGCCAAGGAATTATGCCCAGGATTGTATGAATCTGATGCGTCCATCATGCTTGTATTATACATTGTTTGATCATGAGACAGAGGATTTCCCCACTCTGATAGCATGACTGTGCGACAAGGGAGCACTCCAACCTCCCCCGACTTAGAACCTACAAATGATGAGGTTTGAGCCACACGATGAAGACCCTAATGTGAATATTGTGCTCCGAAGTGGAATTACGATAGCGGATGACAAAGGAAAGCATCCTGAAGAGAGTGCTTGGGTTTGTAAGGCTCCAACGAAAGAACAAGAGTTTGATTTGGAGCACACTAAGGAAACCTTCATGGAAGCTAGGGAGAGCTTTGTTGATGCCTCCTCTTCAAGAAACAAAGACAGACCAAAGCAGGAAATGGACCCATCGATGCTCACGACATTCTTGGAAACATGCATGAAGTGGTTGTGTGACGAAAACTCTGTAAAGGGGCTACATGAACTCATAAATAGATGGGCTAGGACCGCGCCAAGAGAACCACGGGTATTTCGGAAGATTGGAAAGCACGCGACAAGGACGGGAAGAAAGATGAGATTGACCACGTAGATTAGGGAATATGAGATGGACCAAGTGATTCTAGACCTAGGATCGGATGCCAGCGTTCTACTGAAGTAGACATGGGAACGCATGGGAAGGCCTACGCTGCAATGGTCTCCTATAGAACTGCAAATGGAAAACCAAAAAATATCCAAAAAAATATCCTATTGATGGGAAGATTGCAGGGGATCACCATGGATATCGAAGGAGCAAGCCCGCTAGCAGATTTTGATGTGATAGAGATTGTTGATGATAGCAATCCCTACCCATTCTATTAGGAATCGATTGGGCTACTGGTATGAATGGGGTGATAAATCTGAAGAAGCGCATGATGATTTTTGAGAAAAATTCTTTACGGGTAGTTGTACCTTTGGACCCTGCAGAAGGATTGCACTACACAAAACCAGTGCGTGACTGCAAAAGCAACAAAGACTTGGATTGCATCTACAAGATAACCGTGCAAGATCAAGACTAGGTAAATCCAACCGCGGATGGAAAAATCTCATGGGAGCACGAAAGCTCCTATACATCGGATTCTGATGGGAGATAGAATGATGGAAGAACAGGTTACACGAGGTAACCACACTGAACTGCAACATGATGACAAGATCACTATGCTGCTTATCAATGGAGGTAAGAGATCTTCCTACGTATGATGGGTTAAGCGAGATAGTTGATTTCCTAAACGGATTCGAAGGGGAGGTGTCGGAACAACAACACTTCGATGCTTTGAAATGGGTATTGCGCACTACGCTCGTGAGGTGGTGGGGCATGCACCAAGGAAGCTTCAAGGACTGGTGCGATTATAGGAGAATGATGCACATATGGTTTGGGAAGCCTTAGCTCCGATTGATGGACAAGATTGCTGGACGAAATGGTCCACTCACCCACCTATCCAGATGGATATAGGTATATGTTACGAAACTTGAGCAGATGCACACAGCCTTCGCGTTAGGAGACATGGTGAGTAAGCAGGTTTGGGCATGGAAATGGCACGAACGACCCCTCCGGTTGGAACCACGGAGTATGGAAAGACCAACTGCGTAGAAGGTTATCCACACAGAAGCCTTTAATGAAGTATGAGAAGTGCTGGACAAGGTACACAATGTGTAGCGGACTAATTGGGACCTACACATACCAACTGTTATATGGGCTTATAGAACCATGTACAAGAAACTGACTGAGTAGGTGCCTCTGAGGCTGTAGTTTGGAGCGAACACTATAATCCCCATAGAGTATAAAATTCCTAGTCTGCACATAGTAGAACCGGTGGATACGACTGCTTGCGTAGCCCTAGAAGAAGGGATCGTGTAGCTAAAGAAGTAGAACATCTAGGACTAGAGGAAGAAATCTTACAAGATGATCGTAGGCTCCAAGAACTTATGAAAGAAAGGGTGTGATTAAGGGAGAAAAGTGCTCTAGTGGAATCAGAGGTCAAGAAGCTCAAGGACAAAATAAACGATGATTTTCTCAATAAGAAGACCAAGGTGATAAAATAGGGTGCGCACGATCATGGTCATGAATTTAGGGACTACTACCAAGAGTTGATCAACCTAATGCCTTGGCTTGGAACGTATATTACTAAATAAATCACCCATGGTGGCATGCTATAGATGATAGAGTGTGCAACACAGCCAATAACAATAAAAGGTGGATGCTTTCCAGGAAAGGTGATGGATGACCAATTGACACCTTATATAGGTGGCGCGACCACCTGACTAGCCATGGGAAGTATAGTCGTAGCACTCTAAGCAGTTGAAAGGAGGCATGGGACAATAAAAAAATGATGGGGACACAAGAACGGATGCAAGGCAACAGTTCTCACACCACGATCTTGAAACAATGGGTACAGGAGATTCAACAGGTAGTCGCTCAATGCATTTCTGAACTTGTAGCCGTTCGAGAAGAGTTGGAGTGAGTTTGTGCGAAGATCTCCACACTGACAGAGTGACTGAAGGGTGAGTCATGATGTTTTTGTTGGGGGCCTGTTGGGCGTGGAATCCCCCCAAGGCATGTTTTGGGGCTTAAAGCCCAAGTTTTGACCAAGTCCATTGTAAAGACTTCGCAATTTGTAGGCGCAGAGCGCAAAGTCATAATAGAGTCACAGGGTTGTCTGCCCTTGATTTTGTAATATAATGTTGACTTGAAAGATCTACTCATGGTTTGTGAACCATGGGATTGTATAAATATAGTGAGGCTCTAAGATTAAAAAATAGTTAAGTTAATCTAAGCATGATGAGTCTAAAGAATTGATTGAGTCGAAGTGTAAGTTGTGTCTTTGGGTTGTAGAGTAGGAGAAGGCTCTGCAGCTGAGTGCACAAAGGCCTAGTAGTCCACAGCTAAGTGTGCGGACCCCTGCAGCTGAGTGCGCAGGGCAGGCTGAGTCTGTAACCATTGGAAGCATTAACAAAGAGAAGTTTTGTCATATTTATGTGTTTCTTTTCCTATTTTGTGTATTATTGGGTATGAGTTGCAAGTTTATTTTTCATTTGTTGCGTGAACTCATATGAATGTGTTGTATAAATAAATATAACATAAGGCATCCATTTACGCAAAGATAACTAACTGGTGTAAGAAGATAAGTAAGATCTCAGGTGTGACTTATGGGAATAGTGCAGAGCATTTCTCTAGCAGTGCGGAAGCCCTACAACCCCTGGTTGGGGCTGCACAAAGGCGAATATATTAGGGCACGAAAGCCAGGGAAGTGTGCGAAGTAACCTGCATGAAGGGACTAATAGTTGGACCAAATCAACCCCTTAGACATCTTAAGGGTGCAGAAAATTGGTTCCAGCACCCCCCCATACTACTTCGGGTGAGACCTCAATCCGTGCTCTGCAAACTATTGCCGAAAGGGCTAGTAGTACAGGGATTTGTTTGGCTAATTAACTCTAAACCTAGGTCAGGCCCCAACAAGCCAACAGTCTGGTTAAGAAATACTTAATTACTTTCTAACCACTACTGATTTCACTATTCTATCATCTCATTCTTTATTGTGCTTTAAGATCCAGTAGATACTGTTAGCTAGTCTTGTGAATTCTCTGAAAAATTTGATGCTACAATCCATCCTTTGAATCCATAGCCCAATGGAAAAGGTTTAAACAAGATCCACCCCAACCAATCAAACAGTGAATAAATTAATCAATCTTTTATCTATATAGCTAGCCTAAAATATTAAAACAATGGAAAGAAAAATCAAATCTCAAAATATACAGAGAGGGCCCTCTCTGTGCCTAGTATGGCTAGATCCTAGACTCCAAAGTGGTTTGATGTATCCTTTATGATCCTTTTTCTTGCCAATGTTAAAACTCATAGAGAGATAACATGGGTGAGAGCTTCTAAGTGAGTAGAGAGATAGGTTATTCACTTGCATGTTTTTCTTAGTTGAGTAAATCAATTGTAATACATCTCTATTCATTAGATTAATGCAAGAAGACATAGGGGTTTTTAGCAGTTTGCTTTCCCCTAGAAAAATACTATGTGTATATGTGTTATTTCTCATTGGATGTTTGTGATTGATGTTATAATTTGTGAATTGAATTCTGCAAAGTAGTAGAGTAGGTTTTTGTCTTGTGATTTTGATTAAAAATTCATGAGAAATTGAAAATATACACCATAATTTCTACATGGTAGTAGAGAAGGAATCACATTAGAACATGAATTTCAAAGTTGATTCTCAGGAGAATAGATTCTGTAGTTAACTGTATGAGGATCAATTTTGAGTTTGGAAGATGATCTTCAACGAGCTGAGACTAAAATATTCCTTGGAAGGAAACTATAATTTAATTACATGGAATGATCTCTTGGAGGAAATATTGGATGACAATGGATTGCTAGAATACGACAATATAGATGTTGCAAAACCAAACATATCTAATGCAAAAAACCTATCCCAATGGAAGAAATATGTAGCGAAGGCGAGGAGAAAAATCTTGAAGGGAGTGCAAGACTACATTGTCACAAATCTCCATGGGAAAGAAACTCCTTGCACTATGTGGCAATAGCTAATAGATCTATTCTAGAATAGCAGTGACCATAGGAAATTGGCACTCAAGGATAAACCTTGAAATATCAAGATGCAGAAGAATGACATTATTTAGCAGTATTTGAGAAATTTCACACAAGTTCATGATGAGCTTGAAGGATTTAGTTTTACTATTACAAATGGTGACTTAGTAAGCCTAACACTTCTAGGCCTTCCCAAGAGATGACATAGCTACCAAGATTCGGTGAACGGGAGGGAGAAATTACCAAATTGGGAACACTTATGGTCCAATTTGGTATAGGAGGAAATAAGTAAGAATATCAAAGATGAGACTTCATCAAAGGGCGAGGATGAAGAAAAATTTACATTGGTTAGAAAGGGAAAGAAGGGAAAAGGGAATAAATCTCAAACCAAACTAGTATCTAGCCAAGGGGGTAAGAAGAAATATTTTTCCAAAATCAAATGCTATAATTGTCATGAATTCAAGCATTATGCCATGAAGTGTCCATATGAAATGTCAAGCAAGAATACCTCAGGAGGAGAAACAAGTGAAGCTTTGGCTTCACAGTTTGAGCTTGACTTCACCCTTATTGCATGCATGGTCATCATAGTGATGGGGATCATGTGGTACTTGGACTCAGGGGCACTGTTCCACATAATAGGGTCTAGAGACTTTTTTAGTGACCTAGAGGAGAAATATGTATAAATTAATGTGTAGATTCTAAACTGCTCATGAAATTTACTAAATCACAAGAATATAAGCTATTCTACTCATCTGCGGAAGAAAATTCATGATCGAGAACACAAATTTTAACATGCATCAATATTTAACACACATATACTAAGATTTATCTAGGGGAAATAAACTGCTCAAAACCCCTTACTATCTATGTTTCATTAATGAAATAATCTTGATGAATACAATATGCTCTTCTCAAGCTTGAGCCCAACCTGCACTTTTATCTTCTATCATCTGCATGACTGACTAACCTTGGTCAATACTTAGCCAATATTTCAAGCCTCCAAACTCCTGTTTCCTTGCATTGTTCCCATGGGAATTAGGCTCATATTCATCAGTAAATTCCTCAATTTGGATTACACAATTCCTATAGGTCCTTCTCTAACTGAATGCAAGACTTGTACAAATTTGATTAGTTTACCACTGATAATACACCGCCTTTGAACTCCAATCTCAATAGGGTAACTCAAATTATCTACATGCATGAGTTAATTTAGGTTGATTGATGAGTTAAATGTATGATTAATCATTGTGAAGAAAGTTACACACCCTTGTCACTTAGTGTGAAAAAAGTTACACACCCTTGATTGAACCTCCACTAGTTCTACTAACAGTGAGAACTAGTTACACTGACAATAACTCAAATTAACTAAAATAAATTGCTACAAATTAGCAATCAATCGTGTAGATTTTAAATCAAGTGTCTCCAACTCGAATTTACTAAGTTAATTGAGTGACAAGAGCCATGTCACCTGAGTTAACTACCTCCAAGTATTCTTCTGAAATTGAAATTGAAATTTATCCTAATTTAATCAAAGAAAAATTAAATTAGGAATTTATAGTTGCATTTTCAACACTCCCTCTCAGCAAGAAAGGAATTATCAGATACCCCAATCCTACTTCTATGGAACTCGAATTTTCTTCTTGACAAAGCCTTTGTCAAAATATATGCATCTTGTTCCTATGTTCGAATGTATTCCAACAACATAATCCACCTCTGCACACATTCTTGTAGAGGTGATACCAGATGATGAGATGCTTGGAATGATCATGAAATACTGGATTCTTAGAGAGTTTTATATAAATCTAATTGTCACAATAAATCATTGTAGGATCCATCTTCTAAACAAATAACCCAACAATAATATTTCTCATCCAGATAGCCTGACATGTTGCTTGACTTGTAGCCATGTACTTTGATTTTGTTGAGATGAGTGCCATAGATATCTACCTATACCAAGAAACTGTTGCTGACCCAATAATGAAGATTCCTCTTGAAGTTCTCTTCCTCTATGATGGACCGCCCACCCAATATGCATCTATGAAGCCTTACAACTTCAATACCTCTATCTATTTGTACAAAAGAACAAACTGAGTAGTGCCTCTGAGGTATCTCAACATATGCTTTGTTGCCTTCCAATATATCTTGGTTAGATTAATCATGGCTTAACTAAGCTGGTTAACTACATAACACATGTCTGGTTGTGTGTTCACCAAATACATGAGTGAACCCACAAGATTCCTGTAGATGGTAGCCTCTAGTTTCTCACCTGAAGTGGCATCCTCTTTCCTCCAGTTACTTGTTAGAGGAGTTTCCATGGGCTTGCTACTTTCCTTGTGGAACTTCTTCAGTATCTCATTGGCATACTTTTCCTAAGAGACAAATAGTTCCCCATCTCTCTTCCATACTTATAAACCAAGGAAATAATGCATGAGTCCCATTTCCTTCATCTCGAACTCTCTTGCAAGGTCCTCCTTGCAACATCTGATTAGCTTCTCATCACTAGTAAGGATCAGTTCATTGAGATATACCACAATAATTAATAATTTACCTTCTGTCGCAATGTGATAAATGTTTTCATCTACTTCACTTTTTGTGAAGCCAAAGTCGATGAGATAGTTGTTGATCCTGATATAGAAAGCATGATGTTATTGCTTGAGTCCATACAACACTTGCTTAAGTCTACACACGTGTCACTTTCTGTCGAAAGTCTCAAACCCCTATGGCTGCTCAATATACACATCCTCATTAATAAACCCATTGAGGAATGTTGTCTTCACATCCATCTAGTGGATCTTCCACCCCATTTGCGCCAACATTGATATAATTGACCTGATGGATGAATACCTTGCTACAGGAGAAAAGGTCTCCTCATAGTCATTTCCCTCCACCTAATAGCACCCCTTGGCCAAACATTTGGCCTTGTGTTTATCCATGCTCCTGTATACTACATGATTTACCTTGTAAATCCATCTTGAACCAACCACTTATTTGTATGTTGATCTTGGGACCACTTCCCGAACACTATTTCTAACAATGGAATCATATTCCTCTACCATAGAATCAACCCATATTGGATTTGGTTGCTTCACTGCTTCCTCGAATGAGGATGGTTCTATCTCAACTAGCTCACTCATCAGAGCCATGTACCCAATGTACTCATCTAGTAACCTCCTATGCCTACATTGTGATGTGGGTGTTCTCACATTATCTCTAACATCCTACAATAATATGTCAACTTCCCTGGTATGCTTCCTTCCTTATCTGGACGTCTCCCGTCTCTGCTCCTCTGCTTGTGGTTGATCCACAACTTTCTAAGGTTCTTCATTTGGAGCCAAAATTTCCTAATCAAGATGCAATTGAAGCTCCCTCAAAAGAGAACACCTCATGGAATTATCCTCATAAAACTTCACATCTTGTCTAACCACTGCATTCTGAGCGATGGAAAGTACACCTGATAGTTGTGAGGTGTATTAGTGTACCACACAAAGATGCCCAACTTTGTTGTCAGATCTATATTTTTCCTTACTTCCTTGGAAACATGACATTAAACTAATGATCCAAACATCTAGAAGTGGGACACATTTGGTTTATTCCCTGAAAAATCTTCCTCTGGTGTACTCATGCCAAGAATCCTACGAGGACTCATGTTCTGCAAATAGACCGCTATGTTGCATGCTTCAACCAAAAGTGTAGAGGTAGGATTTCGTCATGTAACATTGCCCTTGTTTCATCCAGATTACTTCTATTCTTCCTCTTAGCCACCCAATTTTATTTTGGGTGATCAGGTGCTTTCAGCTCCCATCGAATGCCTTCCTTTGCATAGAAGTTTTTAAACTCATTCAACACATACTCACCACCTTTATTGCTCCTAAGAGCCTTCACTTTCCTCCCAGTCTCTTTCTTAACAAGTGCTTTAAACTCAAAAAATTTGGAGAATGTATGGTATTTCTTCTACATTAAGTAGATCCACCACTTCAGTGAGAAATCATCTACAATTATAATATAATACTTGTCCTTGGTGATGAAGGTTATCGATAAAGGTCCACATACATCAAAGTGGATCCTTTCAAGGATTTCATGCGCCCTACTATCCCAATAATTGAAAGTATATTTTGTGTACTTCCCCAAGGTAAACCCTTTGCATGTATCTCACTAATCTAGTGCCCCATTGGGATGGCCTATATAAATATGTTGCATGATCTTCAAAGCTCCATGATGCAAATGTCCAAGTATTATATGCCATAATTCCCTGACATCTTAGCTCTACACCTTCTCTACTTGTGCTCAATGTTGCACAATCTTCTACATATAATGTGTAAAGGTTCATCACTCGAACCTCAATATACTTCACTTAGCCCATGATGATATGTCTCAAGAAGGCCTTCCTTTTGTTGAATGTCACATCATAGCCATGGTCTTCCAACACCACAGCAAAAACTAGATTCTTATTTAGACCCAGTACATACATCACATCCTTGGGCCTGAGAGGCGAGCCAAAATCCATCTAAAAAGTAATGGTACCAATGTCGATCGCACTATACCTTCCACCATCTCCCATATCATTGTGCATATGGAGATTCTTATCCTCCAAGTCACTAAAAAGTTCTTTGTTTCCCGTCATGTGGAATGGGGCACCACTATCGAGATACAACACACTACCCATCACTATACTTTTCATATATGCAATGAGGGTAAAATCAAGTTCTAACTATGAAGACAACGCTTTACCCATTGCTCCTCCTCTAGTCTTATTGCTTGATTTCTTGTCTGGACATTTTGTGGCATAGTTTCCTAGATCATGACTGTGAAAGCACTTGATTTTGGACAAGTATTTATTCTTGGCCCCTTTACCATATTCTTCTTTGGATTGGGATTTATTCCCTTTCCCTTTCTTTGCCTTTCCATCCAAGGAATGGTTCTCCTCATCCTTGAACTTGGATGAAGTCTCATCTCTATTGCTCCACCTTATTTCTTCCTACACTAGATCAGACCATAACTGATCACAGCTTGGTAGTTTCTCTCTACCATTTACCGAATATTGATAACTAGGCCAACTCTTGGGAAGACCCAAGAGGTCTAGATACCAAATCTTCTTTAGGAATAGTAATAAAAACCCCTCCAAGTTCATCACGACGCTATGTAAACCTAATCAGCTACTGTGGAATTGTTTCATTCTTTTCCATCTTAATACTTTGAAGCTTGTCCTTGAGTTCCAACTTCCTATGGTCACTATTGTTCTCAAACAACTTAGTCAGTGCTTTCCACATCTTGAATGGAGTCTCTTTACCATGGATATTAGAGACAATATGATCTCAAACTACCTCCAATATGATCATCCTCACTTTATCCATGTGCTTCTTCTACTAAGCGAGATATTGGGCATCAGATGTTGGGGTTTTGCTACATCTGTCTTGATGTACTCCAGTAGCCCATTATCATCCAATACTTCCTCCATTTGGATCTTCTATGCCACAAAATTTGTGGTCCCTTCCAAAGCATACTCTAGCCTGTGTCCATTGAAACCCATCTTCTCAGTCCTGGAGAAAACCTGTAACATTGATATTCAAATTTGAACCTCCTACAATGACAACTTCAAATTATTTTCTCTACTATGAATCTGATGTTGATACCACGTAGAAATCAATGTGTAGATTCTAAACTACTCATGAAATTTACTAAATCACAAGACTATAAGCTACTCTACTCATCTGTGGAAGAAAATTCATGATCGAGAACACAAATCATTTACAGGAGTCTACCATTCATTGTCATCACGTATCCATGCTATGTTAAGGACTTATCGTTCCATGTAGTTCTTTTTATGTCTTGTTTTGATCTCACTTTGACACCTTTTAACACAAGCCATCTCCTACCTTAACCTTACAACATTGTCAGTCTTCCCTCTATGGGCTACGCAATCCATTGTCTCTAGAAATTATGTTGAGCCTTGAGGATTTGAATTGTGCAATCCTAGAAGGAAGGCCAACCTTGAGTATCTAAAATGCACAATCCTGGAAAGCACACTATCCTTGAGCTCATAAAATATGCAAAAGCTATCCTTCCCCTAAAAAAATATGCAATTCACTGAGGCAAGGAGTTGCACAAGACCTTGAGTCTAGGAATTTTCCAATCACCTTATCCAATGTGAAAAGATATTTTCTCGAAAAGGAAGAGTTGGGATCCCTAAAAAATAGAAGTTTCCCAATTAATGTTTGGCCAAGTCCACTAAGTTGATAATTATGGCTTTCAGACCAGTGGCACCTTTTCCTTGATTTAGGCATGTGCATTAGAAATCCTAACCCACCTAGACCTATTTAATATATGAGCCTCGAGATAATTTTCAGACATGATCTTGGAGCTCTAGTCTTACCAAGGAGATCAAGGAAATTTCAGCCAAGTTTGCGACGCTTTTTCGGGTGAGTTTTGCATGGGTCATTTTTTGTCATTTTTTCTGTCACTTTTGTCATTTTGGCATCTATAAGTGTTATTTTTCCTATTTTTTTCATAGTAGATAGAATTTTAACTTATATTATCTTATACGAGTTTTGGTTCGTTTGTTCACTTTTTCCAAGTGTCATGTTGAGTTCTTGATCTTTTCCCACTAGTAGTTTCCGCTACTGGGGTCACTTTGTGCATGTTCATTTTTCCCTATTGCATGCATGTTTTTGGCACTTAGTTTCACCAATATATCCTTCCCTTAGGCATATATACTTTCCTTTCTACCCTGACACTCATACATGTCACTATTTTCTCTCTTTCCCAGGAAGATATGAGCAATTTTCACTAGCAGTTGCCTTCCCCAACTGCGCATTTTGTATCTCCAAGAGGCAAGCCTTGGGCTTGGCCTCTGAGATTGTGCAATGTGCAGTAACTAGCTTTCCCAACTATGCATTGCAGTCACAAGCCTCGGCTCTCAGCGCTGTCCATTGGGACTGTGCAATGTGCAGTTCCTTCCCTCACTTTTCCCAGCTGGTACTGTGCATTATGCAATCTCAAGCCTCTAGCTACCTCCGTGAATGGTGAGACTACACAATGCATAGTTCATGAGGCAATTCTCCCACTTTCAACTCAGTAATTTCATAACCGTTCCTCTTTATGTGTTAGTTACTACCTTGATCTTACTGAATAGACTGATTTGCTTGAGCTAATTCATGTTTTCCATGAGTGTATTCTATCATACAGGTACTGCAAATTTTTGAGGTTATATCTCTCCATCAATTGTTATCATCATGGTAGCCAAGATATATGCCTCAAAAGACACCACTGAAAGAAACATCAATGAAATAGTTAAGAGTGTTCCTACCACTATGCTAGTGCTTTCAGATACTCAACTATTAATTGAGAATAAATTGGGCGTTACATTGCACATAGTAAAATATGTTTACGCAACAAACAGTTTCAAAGAATATATTTAAGACAAATAACATTAAATCAATGTACAAAAATTTAGGATTACACAAGATTGCATGCATATTTCTAGCCTTTCCATGTGTAGACATCGTCAACTGAATTCTACCACATATGGATACAAAGATCATGACTCTCAATAGTGTCAGTGGATGAAGACCTGCTTCTTTTATGGCACATGGTTTTCACTTTATTTATCATTTTTCGCTGCCAGAATCTTACATGGATTCCCACTTCTATGTATTCGTCAGCTACTTGAGCACAAAGGATGTCATCAAAAGTTGGGTGAAAGAACCATCCTAATTCTTCGAGACACTCAGCAACACTTACAAGTCCAAATATCTTAGGAAGGCATTTTAGTAATTTATAGTTCTATTTTTATGGATTTATGGTCAGAAGAGTACTAAGACCTATCCCAAATGCTGGGAATTATCGTTGCATAAGATTGTGAAAGAAGGAAAACCATTTAAATGGTCAAACTTGTTGGATCTACAATTGAGGGCCCATATAACTAATGCCAAGTCCCCTCCAAAGGGTAAGCAAGCTAGGTTCTGTTGAGGAATGTAACTAGTGTTGGTCTTCATAATTATATTTGAAATGTATTTGTCAAAAGAAAAAAAAAATATTATTAAATAAATTGGCTTATTAAAGCATGGGTTTCATGCTTGGGTCAATTGTTTTCAAGTCAAATTATCCATTGAATACTTGTAGGGTTTATGTTAAGTGTCCTTGTCCATGTCACAATGTAAACAACCCTTCTTAGGAATTATTTGTCAAGAAAAAAAATTATTTTAATGTAAATTAGGTCAAATAGGCCTCCTCCACCAAGTTGGCCTCATTATAAGAATTTGATCACTTAATATGACTATATATAAGCAAAAAATCAACTCATTTGGAGGAAATATCACACATGTTTGAATTGAAGTCACTGGGAAGTAGAAAATGTGCAAATTTCAAGGAAGATGGAATCAAAGTTTTTGGGTGTGTGTCTCTCTCTCTCACGTGCAACAAAATTTTTAAGTTGTACCAAGGTCAAATTTATCAAGATGTTGCATCAAGGTCAAATTTGTGAAGCTACTACATCAAGGTTGAAGCTGTGAAGTTGTTGTATCAAGATCAAAGTTGTGAAGTTGTTGCATCAAGATCGAAGCTGTGAAGTTGTTGCATCAAGGTCAAAGTTGCGAAATTGCATCAAGGTTGAACTTATGAAGCTACTAGGCTGAAGCAATTGAAATTTCTAGATCAAAATTGTTGGTTTTAAAGTTGGTTAGCAGTTCTATTCCTGAGAAGCCAAAATTTATGGATTGTTGCTGAGTTGAAGCTGTTGGATAAGAAGAGATTACTAAATCAGCTTAGAAGGCTGACTTGGTGGAGCAGGGAGGTTTTTTGGTCTAGGATCTTGGTCTATTTCATTTTAAATACCGAAGAAAGAGTTCTTTACTGGACTTTCCCCTATATAGAGGGTTTTCACTGGATGTGCGCTTACATCTAGTGTCCTTGATTTTCGTGTTTTGGTTTTGGTCATTGCTAGTTGAAATAAGATAAAATAATAATATAAGAAAAAAATAATAACTAAAATAAATAACAAGTAATTATCAACAAGAGAAAATCTTTCTTCCTTTCCGATTTTCCAACATAGTCTTAGAGCTAAGGTGAAGAAGGAAAATGGGAGCTTGAAGATCTATTGAAGAAAATAATATTGAAGGAATGCCATCAAGGAAAAGGACTATATAATAAGAATATATTATCTATAATAAATATTTCTAACTCATTGAAGGGAGAAAAAAAACTAGAATGAACCTCCAACTACAGGGCCTGGAAAAAGAGGATAGATCTCATCCTCAAAAAGAACAAACCTTTGCATATTGTTCTAAGAAAACTCAAGAAGCCTACATATGAAGCAGAGAAAGAAAAGTTTAGAGAAACCAAGATCTTGGCCATGAACCTAATAGTGGATGGAGTAAAGGACAAACTCATTCCATACATATACAACATAGATTCCACTCAAGAAATGTATGAAGTTCTATCCAAATGATTCACAATCAAGAACATTTTTCAAATAGAAGGCCTCAAGAATGAATTAAAAACTATCAAGATGATGAAAGATGATACTGTGGCATCCTTATTTATAAGGATATATAGAATTAGAGATGAAATTGTACTAGAAAGGGAGCTCATCATTACTACTCTTATAGGTCTATCTAAATCTTGGAGTGCATTTGCATCAGGAATCAACAATTGGAAGGATACTCCAACATTCAAACAATTATGGAATGCATGCAGTCAAGAAGAATCCAGAATATCATTAGTAAACAACAAGGAGGATTAAGAAGAGAAAATCTAAAATGCTTATTCTTTTTCATCACAAGGGAACCCTCAAGAAGTTCAAATGACCAAAGAAGAAATTAGACCTACCAAAGATTGAATTCTACAATTTTCATAAGATGGGTCATATAAAAATCAATGTCTGGAGAATACAAGAAATAAAAGGAGAGATAGGGATCAACAAAATATTTTCAATGAAGCACCACTTAAGAAGAGAAAGACTAAAGAATCAGAAGACAAGGACTTATACTACTAAGTCCTCTCTCTCTTATGCTTCACAATCATATGTTTAAGTTTTGAATTGTCTTCCTTTATGTTTAGATTTCTAGAACTTGTAGGTCTAACATGTCTTGTTAGAACACCTTTTATCTTGATAAGTTGTAGGTTTCCCTCAAGTTTGGATTAAGATGGATCCTCCACCATTTTATTGAAAGATAAGTATTTTGTTCTTTGTTGTTTATAGTTTCTTGTTTTGTTTCCTTCTCACATCAATATTTGTTTGCATTATATTCCAATAAATTTCTATGTTTTTTGTGGTAGACAAGATTGTAGAATACACAATGGTTATGAAGGAGACTTCAAAGGAAAAATTTGAAACATGGAAGAGGTTTTGTTGCAAAGGAATTCCCTCAAGAATTGATGTCCTACAAGGTTTTTAAGGAGAAACTTGAGGTATGCCTTAGACAATAAGCTTTTTTATAAAGTTCTCTTCATATAAAATGTATGTTATTCTTGTTTTTAAATTTGTTTTACATTACAGACATTGTTATGTCTAGGATTTTGAATCGTTAAGATTCTTGTTTGGATGATTAATCATTAGATTGAATATACCCTCATTATATTATTATTTTTGTGGAACACTAAAATGATTCACAGTAAAACCCTAACCTAAGGGTATGTCAATGCTAATATGTAAACCCCAGTCTACTTAGGGTTGTTGATGCAATCTAGAATCCCTATTCTTTTGATGTTTTCATACTTTTATGATAAAATCCCTAGTCCTTTATGGTTTTATATGCAAATATATGTATTAAATCCCTAGATATTTATGGTTTGATGAATTAGGGTTTATGAGAAAAACCATTATAATATCTATAGGAAGATCCTAGGAATGAAGCCCTAAGTGTATGTTTGTCTGTCTGATCAAAACCCTAGCTTGGTAAAAATTGTTGTATGTATAACTATAATGTATTGATATTTTTTTTCTTAAGTTTATCTAGTCAATATTGTTTTATGCTTGTTCATGAATATGAAATCCTAGATATGTATATATGATAACCTAATTGTTGATGCTCATAGTTTGTAAATTCTAGGGTTTGTAACAAAACCCTAGTAGAAGTTTGATATTATAGGATATGTGATATTGTTTATGACATGTTGATTAAATATAGGGTTTGCAACAAACCCTAGTAGAGTCTAAAATGTATAGTAGAACTATTATTTGATTGAATTGTTGATATCTAAGGATTTGTGTCTCTAAGATGGAAGCTAGGATTTGTAATGGATCATAGTAGAATATGTCATATATGTTCGAAAATAATATTGAGTCCCTAGATAGAATAAGATTGATTTCTTCATTAAGTCTCTTTATGTTGTAATCTAGGGTTTGTAACAAAACCATAGCAATAAGTTGAAGTTTATAAGTATGTGTCTCTTGTTGATTATGAACCTAATTAAGTTTAGGTATTTGATGTCTAAAGTCTAATGCTTCCATTATTGTATTGACATGATTTTGATATAGTTAACTTCATGCTTTTGTATTTACTTGTACTTTTTTAAGTCGTGTAGGTATATAATCTTTAAGATCTTGGAGATATTCATAATTAAATTTGACTTGATAATATTGGTAAACTTGATGAAGAATGAAGATGATAAAGATTCCCTTGATGTTGTAAAAACGATTGAAGCCATGATAGGTTCTGTCATGTTGATCTCCCAAATTTAAGAGGGAGGGTATATGATGATAGTCATGATGGATACCTTGAAGAAGAAATTGGAGAATGAATTAAAGTAATATAATGTGTTAAGCATGTCTTGGTGTTATTGAATAACTTTATATAAGTGGCATCAGGATGATTGAAGACCCCGAAGGTTTGTGTTTACTTGTATGTATATTTGAAATTTTATTACTAATTATGGTGTGTGCTTGTCTCTTCATAAATAGGTTGAACACTCTAGGAGCATTCTTGGACAAATGGATATATATAGTTTATTAAGGAGATATTAAGCATCTAATTGAAAATTCTTAGGAGGACATATGGCTGACCTATGTGTGTTTTATGTCTAGATCTCGAATAGGGAGGTTGGCATTGGTCTTGGACCTATAGCTTTGGATACGCACCTAGATCCATGGGTTGATGGTTAGTTAGTAAGTCTAATGTTACCTGGAATGGTTGAAAGCTTTAGTCCATCTAAGTCCCACTCAGATAGATTACCCTAGTCAGGAATCTAGTCCATAGAACTGAGTGTGCTAAAATATTCATAGTTCATTTTGGAGATCTTAAATGTACCTCTATAGATAGGTAATTATGAATACCTCCCTATTTAAGAGGAAGTGTTGAAGAATGTAACTAGTGTTGGTCTTCATAATTATATTTGAAATGTATTTGTCAAAAGATTTTTTTTTTTAATTAAATAAATTGGCTTATTAAAGCATGGGTTTCATGCTTGGGTCAAATTTTTTAAGGTCAAAGTATCCATTGAAGACTTATAGGGTTTATGTTGAGTGTCCTTGTGCATGTCACAACGTAAATAACCCTTCTTAGGAATTATTTTTCAAGAAAGAAAATTATTTTAATGTAAATTAGCTCAGTTAGTCCTCCTGCACTAAGTCAACCTCAAGGAAGTACAAGTCAACATCATTATAAGAATTCAATCACCTAAGATGACTATATATAAGAAAAAGCTTGACTCATTCGAAGGACATCTCACACATGTTCGAATTGAAGTAGCTGAGAAGAAGAAAAGGTGCAAATTTCAAGAAGGAAGGAAATCGATTTTTTGGGTCTCTCTCTCACACTCTCTCTATCTCTCTCATGTGCAATGAAATTAGGGTGTTCCATCAAGGTCAAAGTTGTGAAGTTTTTGCATCAAGTTCGAAGTTGTGAATTTGTTGCATCAATTTCGAATTTGTGAAGCTATTGCATCAATGTCAAAGTTGTGGTGATGTTGCATCAAGGTCAAAGCTGTGAAGTTGTTACATCAAGGTTGAAGTTGTGAAGTTGTTGGATCAAGGGAAAAGTTGTGAAACGGCATCAAGGTCGAAGTTGTGAAGCTTCTAGGCTGAAGGTATTGAAATTTCTAGATCGTAACTACAATTCTGAAGTTGAGTCGAATTTCTATTATTGAGAAGCCAAAATTTATGGATTTTTGTTGGATTGAAGTTGTTGGATAAGTGACTACTAAATCATCGTGTAAGGCTGACTTGGTGGAGGAGGATGGTCTATTGGTCTAGGTTTTTAGTCTATCTCATTTGAAATGCTGAAGGAAGAGTTCTTAACTAGGTTTTCCCCTATATAGGGGTTTTTTCGTGGTTGTGCGCCTCCATCAAGTGTCCTTGATCATCATGTTTTGATTTTCGTAACTACTTGATGAACTAAGATAAAAGAAGAATATAAAAAAAACAATAATAACTCAAATAAATCACAAGTAATTATCAACAAGAGAAAATACTTCTACCTTTCAAATTTTCCAACATGTTTTAGATGTCTACTTACTTGCTCGATACAATCTGTGCTCATAACTCCTTTCCTGGAATGAGTTGGACTTGAACACCCAAGGAACCTACTATACACATTTATAGAAAGTTTATTTCGAGTTGCAACCACAAAGGAGTTGTGGAGAAGTTGATGAATCACTTCCTCATTCTATTGTACAAGATGATCTTTGAGGAAGAGCCACCTTGCATGTCACATGAGGCATTAGAAGTAGTGTCAGAATTGGAAAATTGGTTTTCCTCACCGGATGGAACTTACCTCAGAGTGTTTGGTGGTCAGAAGTCTCCACATCTTCTACCGAGGTTTGCCACTAACAATATAGTCATGCAAGAAGTTTCTTATCATCTTTCCACGGGGTTATTAAGAGTGTTGCAATGGAAGAAGAAAGCACCTTGGCCCACTCTTCCTTTGAAAATTGGATTGTATGAGATCAAGAATCTAAAGGTTGCTAACACTTAAGGAAAAGAGATAGAGAAATTTTCATTTGTTTGAATGGATTACAATCCATATGATCCTAGGAATTTTTGTAAAGAAAAATATGCAAGGATTCATTTCAACTGGCTGAGTGGGATTTTTTCCGGGCCCGAGGAGGAAAGGATAAAGGATTGTTACAATACCTTTAAGCCCATCAACCAATAAGCTTTGTAGGTACATCAAAAGTTAATCCTCAGCTGAAAGAAAATCTATAAGTAGAACCATCAATGAGGCACAACCTAGTACGTGAAAATGTGAAGCAGAAAGTTTTAAATAGTCCAGCGGAAGAACAAAGCCGCAAATGGAAAGAAAATCAAATCATCTTGAAAGTAACCATAGCTACATAAAGAAAGAGAAAACAAAGGAAGTAGGAGGAAGAATTGAAGTTGAAGGAAGAACAAGAACAAAAGGAATGACAAGAAAGGAAAAGGCAAGAAGAAGAAGAAAGATGAAAAAAAAGAATAAGCAGCATTGAAGTAAGTCAAGGAAGAGGAACATATTTAGGCACTGGAAGAATAAAGAAAGCAATTGCAGGATAAGGATGTTGCTAAAGAAGTTGAAGATATAATAGTAATATAATGTTGTGTCTATGCTATATTCTTTCGATGAATAATCACATGCGGGGGGGTCAGAAGGGGGTTTTAGGGGGCAGTAGCTGCCCTGCATAGAGTCTGGGGCAGCACCCTGGGAAAAACAATTTGGACTCTATATTAGGTTGGTGGACCTACCTATGGTTTTGTGCATGGGTTTTTCACATGGTTTTGGGCATGATGGTTTTAGGCCTATGGCATTTTGTAGATCCAATAAAGGGAACTACAGTTATGTTCTAAACTAGGTTTAATCGATTAAGGTTCATGAATGCTTCGACATGTATATATATGTATTGTAACATTGAAAGGAAAATAATGGAAAATCAATCTAGTTGTCCTGGTTTTGGGATCAAGGGGGAAATATATTTGTATTTGTTTTGTGCTTCTCGCCATTGTATATTTTCTGTTTTTTTTTTTAAGAATTCATTTGCAAATAATTTCTATACAGGGTTAAAACCTACATTTGGTATAAAAATTGTTTCGGCTTCAAGCGGACACCTTTGTTGTTGAGAGTTTTTTCTCGAGCCTTTGGTAGTCCCCATTCAATGGGAGATCTGTGGGATCATTTCTTACAGTGAAATAAGATGGTGATAAGTGGAAAGATAGAGATCGAGATATTTAATGGTTAGAGTTATGAGTTTTTGAGGCTCAAGATAGAGGATCTGTTGGTGGATATAGATCATTGGATTGTTGTAGATCTAGGTACAAACCAACGAAAATTTTAGATGAAGATTGGGATAACTTGGAATAGAAAGAAAATAGCACAATATAGTTGTGTATCTTAGTTTTAGTATCGTTGAATGTATCAGGGGAAGCTATGGCAAAGTATTTTTGGGACAAGTTAGGGAATTTGTACCAATCTAAGTCTCTGGTGAACAAATTGTTCCTACAGAACAAGCTATATAACTCGAGGATGAAGGATGGAGACTCAGTGAGAGAGCATTTGAATGGCTTTAATATTGTGGTAATCCGGTTGTTGTCTATTGATATTAAAATTTTAGATAAAGATTAGTGCATCAATATGTTGTGTTCTCTACGAGATCCAAGGAATAGTCTATTTATTGCAATAGGTAGCACTACAACTACCTTGAAGTTTGATGAAATAGTCTCACCCTTGCTGTCAAAGGAGATGAGATGGAAAAATATAGAGGACTAGAATGGAGATGCATTGTCTTTACGAGGATGCTCGCAGAACAGAAACAAAAATAAGTCCTCTAATGGGAGATCGAAATCTAGAGGGAGATCTAAATCTCCAAGAAAACCTGTAAAGGTGTGCTAGAAATACAGAAAGGAAATGCACTAGAAAAAGGACTGTAGATATAAAGCTCCTAAGAAGAAAAAGGGATCTAATGATGCTCATTCTGTAGAGGTGAAGACCACCTCAGATGAAGGTGGGGATGTGTAATTGGCTTCTTCTTCAAATACACATGCAGATCATGAGGCATGGTTGATTGAATCAGGTGCATCCTCTCACTTCATTCCTCATAGGGAGTGGTTCTATGAGTATGAGAAATATGATGGTGGTGATGTATTCTTAGGGGATGAAAGGATGGCTAGAATAATTGGACACGGAAAATTCAAGCTAAAGTTGCAAGGTGGAAGGATTAGAACACTTTCGTGTGTTTTTCATATTCCTGCATTGGCCAGAAATTGATTTCTATAAGCAAGATGTATTTTGTAGGTGTAAAAATAGTGTTCAAGAAATATACCCGCAAGATGGTTTGGGGAGAACTGGTATTCATGTAGGGAGTTTGGATTGAAACTCTGTACAAGCTTCTGGGTAGTACTATTTTTGATGGGTGCAACAGTTTTGTGGTTCTTGAAAGTGGAGCAGAAAATCTAGTGGCCTCTGGAGAAAATACTATGCTATGGCATCAAAGGCTTGGACATATTGAGAGAAGGGCCTTCGAATACTTCATCGTAATGATATGGTAGAAGGTATGTTTAATTTCTCTCTATATTTTGAATTATGTGAACATTGTGTATATGGGAAGCATAATCGGGTGAGTTTCCCTTTGGTGCTAAGAGGGCAAAATGGATATTAGAGCTTTTGTGTAATGATGGGTTTGGACTTGTGTTGGTTTCATCATTGGGTAAGTCTATATACTATGTATCATTTATAGATGAATTCTCAAGGAATACATGGATATATTTCCTTAGGAATAAATATGAAGTCTTTGAAAGGTTTAAAGAATTTAAGGTTCTAGCGGAAGACCAGATAGAGAACAAGATAAAGGTGTTGAGGATAGATAATGATGGAGAGTTCTGCAAGAAGGAATTTGAAGAGTTCTGTAAGAAGTGTGGTATAGCATGGCAGAGGACTAATCCATACACACCTCATAAAAATGGATTTATAGAAAGAACGAATAGGACGCTGATGGAAAATGCAAGCATTCTCAGTGGTGTAGGGTTAGGACAAGAATTCTGGGCAGATGCTATGGAGATTTCATGTTACATGGTTAATAGATCACCTTCATCAGTGTTGGAGGATAAGGCTCAACATGAGGTATGGACTGGTAAGAAACCATCTCTTTCACATCTTAGGGTATTTGGATGTGATGCATATGTACATGTTCCAAAGGGGAAAAGAACCAAGTTGGATAGTAAATCTGAAAGGTGCATATTTATTGGGTATAAGGATGGTTAAAGGGTTATAAGCTTTAGAACCTAAAAACAAGGAAGGTTATGCACAACCAATATGTGGTGTTCAGAGAGGTGAAATATGTTATTAAACTTGAAGTCCTACCAAAGGAATCTAAGAATATAGAGTTTGATCTAAAGGAGGAAGAATCAAACTATACAACATAATAGGAATCAGAAGAGGAAGAGCCACAAACTCCGGCTGTGAGAAGATCAATTCGAGAAAGAGGGAATCCATAAAGGTATAGTCCATCTAATTTTTGTTAAAATTTGTCTTTATTTATTACTAATCATGATCCCAAAACTGTTAGGGAGGCAGTAGATTAAGAGGGTGGTAAACTTTGGAAAGAGGCCATGGTTGAAGAAATGACATCTTTGGACAAAAAAGAGGCTTGGTATATGGTGGACTTGTCAATTAGAAGGAAACCCATTGGAGGTAAATGGGTGTTTAAGAAGAAGATGGATGCAAAAGGAAAGGTGGAGAAATACAAATCTCGGTTGGTAGCAAAAGGTTATTCCCAGGTGCTGGGAATTGATTTTGGTGATATTTTTCTCTTGTTGCCATGGTAGCTTCTATTAGATTACTTTTATCTATTGTTACTACTTTTGATTTTGAGGTAGAACCGATGGATATGAAAACAAAATTTCTTCATGGGGATCTAGAAGAAGAGATCCACATTAAGAAACATGAAGGATTTGTAGCGAAAGGAAAGAAAGAACTAGTATGTAGGTTAAAAAAGTATTTGTATGGGTTAAAACAATCACCAAGGATGTTGTATCAGAATTTTGATACATTTATATGGGGACTTGGTTTCACTAGAAGCAAAGTGGATCATTGTGTGTATTTTAAATTAATTGGTGATGGTGTTATTTATTTGGTCTTGTATGTGGATAATATGTTGGTGATTGGAAATGACAAAGAAATTATCCATGATTTGAAGACCCAAATGTCCTCCAAATTCGACATGAAGTATCTTGGTCTTGCAAACTATATTTTGGGCATGGAAATTGAATGAGACAAAGTAAAGAGGAATCTCTGGTTAAACCATAGAAATTATGTCAAGACAATATTGTAGAGGTCTAATATGCAGGATAGTAAACTGGTGAAGGTTCCTATTCTTGTAGGTGTAAAGTTATATGCTGAACAATGTCACCAAACATAGCAAGAGGAAGAGGACATGTCATGTGTTCCATGTACAAGTGTAGTTGGTAGCCTAATGTATACAATGGTTTTTACTAGAACAGACATTTCACATGCAAGGAGTATTGATTAGGTTTATTTCAAAACCAAGGAAGGAGCATTAGACAATAGTGAAGTGGGTTTTCAGGTATTTGCATGGCACTAGTGATTATGGTTTGTACTACCAAGGAAGACTAGGAATGGACAGAGTTTTGGACATCCATGGCTTTGTTGATTTAGACTGGGCTAGAGATCTATATCAGAGAAGATCTATAAGTGGGTATGTGTATAACCTATTTGGAGGTGCAGTCAGTTCGATGAGCAAGAGACAATCTGTAGTGGCACTTTCAGCTACAGAGGCAGAATACATGGCAACCACTCATGCAATAGACTATAATAGCCAAAGTGAAATTTTCTCAAAAGAGAACCCTGCTTATCATTCAAAGATAAAGCACATTTATGTTCAGTACCACTTTGTTAGGGATATGGCCGAGGACAATAAGGTGTTGCCGGTAAAGGTGGACACTTTTAAGAATGTTGTAGATGCATTGACAAATACTATGAGCATTGAGAATTTTTCTTGGAGTAGAGAAAAAATGGGCGTTGCAGGGTTGGATCAGTGACTAAGTTGTCCTATGGCCCCCTATTTGGAAAATAAAACAACAAATGGCAGTGTAATTGGTGTGTGTTATATTCTTTCCATGACTAGCCACATGCGCAGGGGAGGGGCGGCAATATCCCACCCTGTTCGTTGTGTTGGGTGAAATAGTCAGGGGGTTTCAGAGGGGTAGTAATCCCCTTGCATGAGGTTCGAGGAAACACCCAAGGAATTTTTTTTTGGACCCTATATTAGGTGGTCAGATATACCTATCATTTTCTGCATGCGTTTTGCACATGGTTTTGGGCATGAGGGTTTTCGGCCCATGGTATTTTTTAGATCCGGTCAAGGGAACTACAATTATTTTATAATCAAGGGTTAATGGATTTGAGTTCAAGAATTCTTCGACATGTAAATATATGTATTATAAGATTGAAAGGAAAATAATGAAAAATCAATCTGGCAGTCCCGATTTGGGATCTAGGGGAAATATCTGTTTATTTATTTTGTGTTTCTCGCCATTGTGTATATGTGTATATATATATATACAGGGTTAAAACCTACATCTAGGACAAGGAGATCGATCTGAAGCAGATAAAGCAAGATGTTGATCTCATTTCAAGCATGCAACAAATCACTATTTAATCTCCCTCTCCTCTAATAGTAGAAAGCTCTAAGCAAAGAAGAGGATATTTTTCTCTTGATCATTGTTCAATCATGGATACGTAAAATCTAACCTGTGATGACCTTCAAAAGAATATTGTACAAGCGAGAAAGAAACACTTTCTGGATGATCTCACATATCCTAAATTCATTATAGAAAGGGTTATTGTGACGAATACCAGGAGGAATCTAGAAGTCATTGCTTCAAACAACTTGGCCTTAGCAGGTGCTACCAAGTTAAACATGGAGTATCTCATGACCGAGAATGGACAAATGGAAAATAAATTATAGCAAACAAGGAAAAAAGTGGAACAATTCCATGCAAAGGTCTAGAAAGTAGCTCCCGCACAAGTGTATCTAGAAGAGCTGAAGGCATCCATACTTGGTGAAGCATCAACATTGGGAGAGATCATGAGAAGCCTCTATGAGGAGCTTGTCACCATGCACAAAGAAGTTATTTGATTTCACGAGATGCAACATAAGTGCAAAGATAATGCTAAATCTCTAAAGTTTGTTAATACATCCATCATTACCATGCATGAGTGGGAAATGCAACACAAAGGAACACCTCCCGAGTTGGTGAAGAAAACAAGGCAACAAACTAAGTTGGGGAAAGCAGGGGTTTGAATGCTTATCCAAAGAAATAAACGGCTCATATATTTCATCGCCAACATTCAAGCCTCGTACACATGGTTTTTGAAGAATAGTTGCACCGGCTTAGGCAAATCACCATTGAGGAATATCTAGAGGTGAACATGTATAATATGAAGAAGTACATTGGTGGCCTTGTCTAGATCAATACCATTGTTGCTCCTGTTGAAGAAGGAAGCTTAGAGCCGACACATTTTCATGCATATGTTGTGAATATTATAAGACTACTCTTATTATGTTTGCAATATATGTTATTTCATTTATGATAATATTCATGAACTACTTCATTTGCAATAGTATGAATATTCCTTTCAAGTTGCATACTATTACAGGCTCCTAAGAAACTCACTCACTTTCCCTTTTTCATGATAGAACATTTCATGAATTACACTTGAATCTTCACAAAGTTATACACTTCTTTCAACAAAGTTACGAATACATTATCCCATGCATTATCACATGCAAGGCATACCACTAAAACACACTATTTCGGAAATCATATTGTATTATGGATGGGGCTCCTAATCCAGATATTGTGAGGTCTAATTGGGACTACATATTGGGGAGACCCCCTGAATGTTGGCAGGTCCAACACCATCAACATTTCTAGCTCTAGAAGGAGGGACAAATGACAAGATGAGCTGATGAATTATGTCTGAACATTCCTATATTTAAATGGCTTCTTCCCATATCTTAACCCCGACATATTTTTCCAGAATTACAAATCTAAAAGTGCATATGGGGATAATTAATGACATGTCTAATCTAAATTTTGATGGTGAGGGTGGAACAACCATTCTCGAGCACACCACTCGTTTTCTTCAATTCTACACTCATCATGAAATTCATTGTCGGGATACTACTTGTAGGTTGTTCATCCTTACGTTCGAAGCACACATTAAATATTGGTCTTACACATTTCTAGCCACTTATATTCACTCTTTCAAACATATTATCAACAAGCTCTACCATTCCTTTGATAGGTATGATTATAAATCTATCTATAAGAAAATCATGCATCTTAGAAAAACAGCAAAAGAATCTCTTGATGATTTTCATGATCGCTTCATTCATTTTTGTTATGAATTTTCTGAGGATGATATTGATTGGAATTTCACGAAAGAGAAGTTTGAATTTTTTGTTCATATTTTGATGAATCCAGTACAGTAGGAATCCTTCAAAAGTCTCTTAACATACACTACTTATGGAGCTCTTAAATGTGTGCCAAAGGAAGTTTTTGTTCCAAGTGACTCCTAGTCTTCTCCTCATAAAACAACTCCATTTATGCAGGTTAAGGTTGGAGAACTTGAGAGTCATATCTCCCACCCCACATATTCATAATTTTGTACAGTGATGTTCTTTCTCCTCGACCTCCTTCCATTGGTTCCTTTCATCCTCATGATTGTGAGTTCTTATATCCACCTATTTTAATCATATATTTGGATGTTCATGACGATAAAGTTTAGGATGGAGTTAGTATCGAACATCAAACTTGCGATATCATTCATAATTACTATGTGTGGGATCCTATTGCTGAACAAGAATTGAGATGAAATTTGATGTCTATCTTTTTTCATCCCTCCCTCATTATTCTAACATTTTCCACAATTTTTTCATGCCTCTTGTATCTTTCAAAGAAATAGTTTCTAACAATGTTAATTCTAATCACACTCAGGACTCGCGGAATGTTAGTTTTACATTTCAAAAGGGAGAGGAAAAATATTCTCTTTGTGATCTCTCCCATCCATCATCTGATAATTGTGAAGAAGCAAAGAGTGAAATTTTGTGTTTTTAGTCTCCCCCTCTTTGTGATTTATCAGATCATGAGGATATCTTTCTTCTTGATGATAGAATTTCTCATCATTGTTGTCGTGATATATTAATTAACTCATCTAATAATCATTGTATTTTCTACTGTCGATTTGTCTAAGCCACTTGTTTTCAATGATCTACCTTTTTATGTCTCGGAGCTACTGCAAGTTGTCAAGGAAATTTGGCCTACACTGATGATTATGATAGGTTCTCATCGTCTTGATGTTAGTTCCAATCATGATCAGGGTAGTGCTTTATCTCTCAAGAATGCTCATCTGTTGATCACACAATTTAGAAATCAATCTATTTCACAGGTTTCACATCCTCCATCTGTTTTGCATGATTCAATTGCTCAATCATCGGAGGAGTCATACCTGGAAAGCTAGTTTTCAAAATGCAAGTTTTCCACTTTCATTATGTTTGCCAAGATTGAAAATTTGGAAGAAATCTTTCACATGATAAGTTGTTCCGATATGCATGAACACCACAATGCATTAATAGTATGTTTCACATGTGCTTTCTTGTTGTATTTTTCTGCTTTCATTTTCAGTCTTCAGATGTTGCAACTTTTTGCATTGTATCTTTTTGGCTGGTTGTTATTCCTAAAAATATCTCTTGCTCTTGATTCCATCGCCTATATAGGTCAATCTATGCGTCAATGGTTACACTGGAAGTTTCATTTTACATAATCCTAGCCTATTCTTGGTTAGTTTGGGAGTAGGGGTGGTTTTTGTTTTTTTTTTTTATTTTCTTCCTGCCCACCCCTTTTCTTTCCTTTACATTTAAAATAACTTTTGCATGAGACTGTGTATGGCTTCAGAAGAAAGCATGGTGAAGTTCAAGAGGAAATTGCGCTACTGAAAGTGCCTCGTAATATTTTTATTACCTCTCTTTTCATGGACCTTGCATCTTTTATTCGATGATACCCTAATGGAAAATATGTTCTTTCTTGGAGAGAACGTTAGTGAAATTACGATGCTTAAATCTATAATTAGTGCCACCTACTCTAATCAGTTTTAATGATTAGCCAGTTCTACCTTGTCAACTAAGTTGAGTAGACTAAGGAGAGGAGGAAACTTGAAAATGTGAATTGTATTTCAGAGGTGTATAAATATCATTCTCTGAAGGGAAAACCTCTTCTGCACTCAATAAGTCATAATCCACCCTTTGCCCCATGAAATCAACACGTATCGATGCATAGTTCTATGAAATGAAAAAAAAAAAGGAGAGGGTGAAATAAGAGAAAGGCTTCCTTCATAGGGAGGTCAAGCAAGCAACTCTATCAAGGTATTGTTCAAGCTTGCTGGCAATGGAGAACCACCATAAATTAAAACCAATACTCTGACATTCCTATTCACTTGTGTATCTATATACTCCCCATGCCTAATCAGAACAAATGAGTTTGACTTGTCTTTATTAGTGTGTCACCAATGAAGAGAATGGTAGGGACTATATCCTTAATGTAAGCTAAGAAAATAAGTTATGGCGATCAATGAAATGAAAAATAATTCATGAAGAGTTAAACCTGTTTTACATGAGATAAGACCCATACAGAGAGTTAGAGTTCTACGAGTGTGTCACCAAGTGTTGTAGTTGCTACAACCACCCTCCAAAACTTTTCCCATGCTTTGATTTTGGAGCCTCCCTTCTATCAACAGGAGTCTATGATTCACTCTTGTCATGTATCCATGCTATTTTAAAGGCTTATCATTCCATGCAGTGCTTGTGATGTCTTATTTTTATCTCGTTTTGACACCTTTGAACACAATCCATATCCTTCCTTAACCTTACAACATTTCCAATTTTCCCTCTTGGGACTGCATAATCCACTATGTCTTGAAATTGCGTTGATCCTTGTGGTTCTGAACTACAAAATCCTGGAAGGCATGCTAGCCTTGAGCTCATAAACTATGCAAAAGTTGTTCTTCACTAAAACAAGGAGTTACACAAGACCTTGAGCCTGGGAATTGTGTAATTCCCTTTGCTAATGTGAAAAGGAAGTTTCTCAAAAAATTAGAGTTGGCATCCCTAAAAAATAGGAGTTACCCAATTAATGTTCGGTCAAATCCACTAAGTTGTTAATTATGACTTTTAGACAAGGGGTGCTTTTTCCTTGATTTTAGACATGTGCGTCAGAAACCCTAACCCATCTATATATATTTAATAGACACCACTAGAGCTCATTTTCACACTCAATCTTGGAGCTCTAACCTTCCCAAAGAGATCAAAAAATTTTCAGTCAAGTTTGCAACGCTTTTTCGAATGAGTTTTGCGTGTGTTGCTTTTGGTTTCTTTTTCTGTCGCTTTTGTTGGTTTGGCTTCTATAAGTGTTTTTTTCCTATTTTTTTTCATAGTAGTTGGAATTTTAACTTATATTATATTGTACAAGTGTAGGTTTGGTCCTTCATTCAAATTTTCCAAGTGTCACATTGAGTTCTTTCTTTTTTCCCACTAGCAGTTGTCGCTGTTGGGGAAACTTTGTGCATGTTTGTTTTTCCATTTTCCATTATGTTTTATAGCACTTAATTTAACTGATCTAGCCTTCCCTTAGCATATATACGTTTCTTCCTTCCCTAGCACTCATATTTGTCACTTTTTTCACTCTTTCCTAGGAATATTTGCACAATATTGGTCAACATTTGCCTTCCACAACTACACATTTCGTATCTTCAAGAGGAAATCCTTGAGCTTGGCCTCTAAGAGTGCTCAATGCACATTCACAACCTTTCCCAAATGCACATTGTGCAATTAGAAGCCTCAACCTCAACCCTGGACACTGGGACTATGCAATGCATAATTCCTTCCCTCACTCAGCCCATCTGGGATTGTGCATTACACAGTCTCAACCCTCTAGTTTACTCCTTGACTACAGAGACTACGCAATGCATAGTTCATGAGTCGAGTCTCCCACTTTCAACTCAGGAATTGTGCAATCCTTCCTCTAAGTGTGTGATTTTATTCCTTGATCTTGTTGAATAAATTGATTTTCTTGAGATAATTGATGTTTTCCATGAGTGCATTCTGTCATACATGAACTACAAACATTTGAGGTTATATTTCTCTATTATTTATTATCATCATGGCACCCAAGAGACCCTCCTCAAAAGACACCACTGAAAGCAACACCATTGAGATAGTTGAGAGTGTTCCTACCACTATACCCGTGCATTCAGAAACTCAACTATTCATTGAGAAAGAATCAGAAATTACATGGAAAATAGGAAAGATGTTTACACAACAAGTAGTTTCAAAGTAGATCTTGAAGACATGTCGGTTTACATCAATATCCAAAAGTCGGGATTACACAAGATTGCATGCAAATTTCCAACCTTCCCATGAACAAACATTGTCAACTCTATTATGTCACATATGGATACAAAGACCAAGTCTCTCAATAGTGCTAGTAGATGAAGGCTTGCTTCTTTTATGGCACATGATTTTCACTATATGTATCATTTGTTTCCACCAAAATATTACATGGATTCCCACTTGTATGTAGTCACAAGCTACTTGAGCATGAAGGATATCATCAAAATTTGGGTGAAAGAGCCATCCAAATTCTACTAGACATCCAACAATATTTACAAGGCCAAATATATAAGGAAGGCATTTCAGTACTTGATAGTTCTATGTTGCTAGATATATGATCAGAAGAGTACTAAAACCTTTCCTAAAGGTTGGGCATTATTGTTTCATTAGATTATGAAAGAACAAAAACCATTTAACTGATAGGACTTGTTGGCTCAACAATTGAGGATCCATGTAACTAATGCCAAGAACCTTCCCAAGGGTAAGAAAGCCAAGTTCTACATGTTTGCTTACTTGTTGGATTGCAATCTATGCTCAGAAATCCTTTCTTCGAATGAGTTGGACTTGGACACCCAAGGAACCAGTTGTACCCATTTATTGCAAATCTCTTTCATATTGTAGCCACAAAGGAGTTATGGAGAAGTTGAAATATCACTTCCTCATTCCATTATACAAGATGATATTTGAAGAAGATCCACCTTGCATGTCATGTGAGGTGATGGAAGCAGTGTCAAAATTGGTGGATTGGTTTGGCTCACTAGATGGAACTTACCTCAGAGTGTTTGGTGGTCAAAAGTCTCCACATATTATACCAAGGTATGCCATCAACATGCTTGTTATGCAAGAAGTTGCTTATCAACTTTCGATAGGGTTATCAAGAGTGTTTTAGAGGAAGAAGATAGCACCTTGACCCACTCTTCCTTTGAAAGTTAGATTGTATGAGATCAATAATTTGAAAGTTTCTGACATTGAAGGCGAAGACATGAGAAATTTTCATTTTGTCTAATGGATTACAATTTGTATGATCGCAAAATTTTTTGCAAAGAACATTGTGCAAAGATTCATTTAAGCTAGTCAAGCAGGACTTTTTTTAGGCCCGGGGAGGAAAGGATAAAGAATTATTAGTACATCAAAGGTTACTCCTCAGCTAGAAGCAACTTCGAAAGTAGAATCATCAATGAGGCACAACCTCATGCGTGAAAAGGGGAAGCAGAAAGTTGTGCACAACCTAGCGGAAGACAAAGCCACAAATGGAAAGAAAATCCAATCATCTTGAAAGTGGCCATAACAACAAAAGAAAGAGAAAATAGAGGAATTAGGAGGAAGAATTGTAGCAGAAGGAAGAACAAGAACAGAAGGAATGACAAGAAAGGCAAAGGCAAGAAGAAGAAGAAAGATGGAAGAAAGAAGAAGAATAAGCAGCACTGAAGCAAGCAGAGGACGAGGAACACATTAGGGGAATTTTTAGGTCTAAAATGGGCCTCGTAAGAAAAATGTACAACCAAAATAAAATTTATAAGAACCAATAGGATTCAAGATGATGATGTCAACCATGGGGGATGATTCACCATTTTTGGAGTAAAAAAGTAAAAAGATTAAAAAATAATAAAATAATAAAACTACTTTTTCAACTCATATTTTCAACTTATCTCCCTAAGGTTTTACTCAAATTTTAAGCAGGAGAACTTGTTGGATGCAAAATTTAATTCCTCGTCCAATGAGTACCCATGTTGCATGCTTTCGATGGACCCTGCTGCACGAAAAATACATGAAAAAACATGATTTCAATCATGTTTTTCATGTATTTCTCATTTTTCGAGTAGTAGGGTCCATCGAAAGTATGCAACATGGGTACTCCTTGGATCAAGAATCAAAATTTTCATCCAATGAGTATTTCCACTCAAAATTTGAGTAAACCCATAGGGAGATTAGTTGAAATCATGAGTTGAAAAAATAGTTTTTTTTCTTTTTTCCCTCTAAAATTTGATGATGTAATCTAATATTATTTTATTATTTCCACTATTATTTTAAAATTTCCTTAGGAGGCCCATTTTATATGATGAAGTCAACTACTGGAAGAAGAGAGCAAGAAATTATAGGATACATAACTTTCTCAAGAAATTGAAGATCTAATAGTGATCTAGGACATGGAGGTGGAACCAGAGAAGAAAAACCAATATGTTGATCTCATGTCGAGCACGCATCATATCACTATTTAGTATCCCCCTCCTCCAACAGTAGAGAAATCTCCGAGCAAACAAGAGTAACTTGTTCCTCTTGATGATGGACTGGTCATGGGTACGTACAATTTAACCTATGGTCATATTCAGAAGAAGAGTACTCAAGTGAGAAAGAAACATTGTCCACATGATCTCACATCTCATGCATTCATTAGAGAAAGGGTTATTGTCATAGATACCTAGAGGAATCCATAAGCCATTGTTATAGCCAACTTGGTCTTTGCAGGTGCTACCAAGTCAAACATAGAGTATCTCATGGCCGAGAACATGCAAATGGAAAAAAAATTACAGGCTACAAGGAAACAAGTGGAAACAATCCAAGTAAAGTTCTAGAAACCAACACCTACATGGGTGTATCTATAAGAACTGAAGGCAGCCATACTTGGTGTGGTATTGACATTGGGAGAGACCATGAGAATCCTATACGAGGAGCTTATCACCATGCACAAAGTATTTGTCTTCTTGCACAACATGCAACATAAGTGCAAAGATAATGCTAAATCTCTCAAGATTGTTCATAAAGCCATCAGTACCATGCATGAGTGTCAAATACAACATAAAGGCGCACCTCCCGAGTTGGTGAAGAAAACAAGGCAACAGGATGATTTGGAGAAAGGAGGGGTTCTAATGTTTATCCAGAGTAACAAACATCTCGACTCATTCATCACCAACATTCTAGCCTCGTACGCATGGTTGTACAAAAATTTGTATTTCATGGTGAAGTCACACAAGGTCCCTTCAGTTGGCTCACTCACAGAAGCCAAAGGCAGGAAGGAAGTTGAAGAATACTTGGACTAGCTCAGACAGATCATGACAAAGGAATATCTATAGGAGAAGAAGAATAATATCCAGAAGTACATTGGTGGCCCTAACCAAATCAATACCATGTTGCTCCTACTGAAGAAAGAAGGTCAGATCCAACACGTTTTCATGCATATTTTGTGAATATAGTAGGACTACTCTTATTATGTTTGCAATATATGTTATTTCATTTATGTTAATGCTTATGAACTATTTTGTTTTCATTAGGATGAATCTTGTTGAGTGTGTGTTGTTGTATATTTCAATCATGGTTATTTGGTGAATTGTTTTGCAAGCTAACTCATGATTCCTTTTATGTTCGTGTGTTCCTTTAAATTTGTGTACTATTACAGGCTCCTTAGGAGCTCACTCACTTTCCCTTTGTTGTGTTAGAGCATTTCATGCATTTCAGATGACTCTTCACAAATATATACACTTGTTTAACCAATGTCATGAATACATCGTCCTATGTGTTATCACAACCAAGGCATACCACTAAATCTCACTATTTTGGTAAATGGGTTGTATTCCAGAAGGGGATTCTACTCCAAAAGATGTGAGGTCTAATTGGGACTTCATATTGGGGAGACCCCCTAAATGTTGGCAGGTCCAACACCATCAACACCTCCCTAAAGGAGCACTTGAGCAACAGGATGTATGCAAAGAATGTACTTTGGCGAAGTACACAAAATCCACATTCCATGATCAGGACAAGAAAGTACATGCAATCTTAGAAAGGATCCACTATGATGTATGTGGACCTTTCTCGACAATCTCCACTTCTAAACACAAATATTTTGTCATTTTTACTGATGACTTCTCAAGTGTTGGATCTTCTTCATGCAGAAGAAAGATGAGACATTCTCCAAGTTCTTATAATTCAAGGCACTAGTTGAGAAAGAAACCGACAAGAAGGTGAAGCCTCTCAAGAGCGATAATGGAGGTGAGTATGTTTCAAATGAATTCAATAATTTATGTGTGAAATAAGGCATTCGAAGAGAGATGACAACACCCCACAATCCACAGTAGAATGCGGTGGTTGAGAGAAAGAACCGTAGCATTGTGGGAGATGTGAGGGTTATGTTGCATGACTAAGGCCTACCACTTCATTTGTGGGAA
Source organism: Pinus taeda (assembly GCA_000404065.3). Taxonomy (NCBI): domain Eukaryota; kingdom Viridiplantae; phylum Streptophyta; class Pinopsida; order Pinales; family Pinaceae; genus Pinus; species Pinus taeda. Next base: position 154,545 of record APFE030606050.1, read on the forward strand.
AAGGCATGCAACAAATGATTCTACTTGCAGAATGGATTCCTCATCGGATTCTTAGTATGATTACACTGGAGGAGGATTTTTCAGGGAGGAATCCAAATGTGTTGCAATTCAGGATTTTTGTAGCCTCTGTTTACAACCATGTCTCGAAAGAATCAAGGAAGAAGATTAGTCAAAAACAAAGTTGGGGTTATTTTTGGGTTACATAGAAACTCCTCACAATTACCATGTGTACTTACCTTCCCTCAGAATGACAGTTGTGCAAAGCCATGCAAATTTTGATGAGAAGAACCCATGTGGTGTTCTCTTGAGAGGGAGCTTCATATCCCACCATAAGAGGATCTTTTGGCTCCAAAGGAGGAGCCTCAGGAATTTGTGGAGAATCCACAAATTGAGAAGTAGAGAGTGGAGGCATCTGCTCAAGCAAAAATATCCAAAGAAGACTCAAAAAGAACAAGGGAATTTGATAGGCTTGTGTATGATTCAATGGAGAATGTGCGAGCTCCTTCAAATTTACACAGAAAGAGAAGATCACCTAATTGGTACAATGGATACATGGATCTAATGAATAATCTTGTAGAGACTGATACATCCTCTTTAGAGGATGTAGTACATCAACCTATATTGGTTGATGTAATGGTGGATGAATATGAATCTATTGTAAAGAAACGTGTTCGGTAAGAGGTCCCAAGACCAATAGATAAAGATGTCATGGGTTCGAGATGGATCTTAAAGGTTAAGCATGCAGCAGATGGAAGCATAGAGAAGTATAAGGCCAAATTTGTGGCCAAGTGATACTCTCAAGTTGAGGGAATTGACTATGAGTAGACCTTTTCTCCTATAGCAAGGTACTCATCCATTTCTCAATGGGTCTTTTTAGGAGGAGGTGTATGTCAAGAAACCAAAAGGTTTTGAGACATTTGATTGAGAGTCTCATCTGTGTAGACTCAAGTGATCATTGTATGGTCTCAAACAAGTACTCGTGATTGGTACAACAGGATTGACAGGTATCTCACTGATTTGGGCTTCACCAAAAGTGGAGTGGATGAAAACCTCTATCACATCTTGTTGGAAGGTAATTTTCTTATTATTATCTTATATATTGATGATTTGGTTTTGACTAGTCATGAGCAGTTGATCCAATATTGCAAGGAGGACCTTGCAAGATAATTTTAAATAAAGGAGATGAGTCTCATGCACTACTTCCTTGGGTTGGAAGTATCGCAAGGTGATGGGGAACTATTTTGGTCTCAAATAAATTATGCAAATGAGATACTACAAAGATTTTGCATGGAGATTTGCAAACCCATGGAGACACCTCTAATGACCAACTAGAGGAAGGAGGATGCCACTTCAAGTGAAAAAGTGGATGCTACCATATATTGGTAGTTAGTGGGTTCATTAATGTATCTTGTGAACACACAACCATATATGTGTTATGCGGTCAACGAGATAAGCCAACCTATGGTTAGGCCAACAAAATTATTTTGGAAGGAAGCTAAGCATGTTTTATAGTACCTCAGAGGAAATACCCTGTTTGGACTATGGCACAAACAGAAAAAGGGAGTGAATTTGTGTGGTTTCACAAATGTATATTGGGTGGGCAGTACATTTGACAGATAGATTACATTAGGTTGAATTTTCAGTGTTGAGTCCACAGTAGTTTCCTCGTACAATACGAAGCAAAGATTTGTGATGCTCAACTTAGAAAAAAGTAGAATACATGGTTGCAAGTCAAGCAACATGTGAGGCGATCTGGATGAGAAAGATACTTGTTGGACTATTTAGTTAGATGATGGATCAAACTATGATATAATATGATAATCAGAGTTGCATCAAGCTCCCTAAGAATCCTATATTTCACGATCAATCCAAGCATATATATATATATGGTATCACCATTTACGAGGTTGTGTGCAGAGGCATATAATGTTGCTACAACACATTCTGACAGATGAACAATATGCTCCCATTTTAACAAAGGCTTTGTTAAGAGGGAAGTTCAAGCTCCATGGGTTCAGGATAGGGATGGTTGATAATCCCTTTCTTGCTAAGAGGGAGTGTTGAAAAATGTAGCAAGAAAGTCTCAATTTGATTTTGCCTTGATCAAATTAAGAAAATTTGAATTTCCACATTAGCAGACAACTTGGATGCATTTAACTTGTGTGACATGGATTGTGTCACCCAATTTACTTAGTAAATTCAAGTTAGAGGGCTTGGAGTTCAATTAAGCATGTGTGATTTCTAATTTGTGGAAATCAAGATCAGTGATTTCAAGTTGTTTTTAGTTAAACTAGTTCTAACTATTGGAGGAAATAATGGAAGGTCAGTTGTGTAGTGGCACTTCATTCTAACTCAATGATCATCAATTAATTGATTAGTCAGCCCAAAATAGCCTGTGCATGCAGAGAAACAAGTTGCCCAATTGTGGTGGATATTCCAAGGTAGTGTAACATTAGCTGTAGACTCTTCTTGAGTGCAAAAGTGTTACATACAGTTAAATGATCAACCTTAGGAATTGCATAATAATTTTCGAAGAAATTCCTAAATAATAGGAGTCTAATTTCTTAGGATTTTTGCAAAGGAAATAGGGGCTCAAGTAGAAGAATAAATTGACTAAGTCTGGGTGAGAGCTTCTAAGTGAGCAGAGAGATAGGTTATTCACTTGTAGTTCGTGCTCAGTTGAGCAAATAAATTGTAATACATCTTTATTCATTAGATTAATGCAAGCATGCATAGGTTTCTTAGCAGATTTCTTTTTCCTAGAAAAATACTATGTGAGTATGTTTTATTTCTCATTGGATGTTTGTGATTGATGTTCTAAATTGTGATTTGAGTTTTGAATAGTAGTAGAGTAGGTTTACGTCTTGTTATTTTGATTAAAAGATCATGAGAATTTGCAAATATACACCATAATTTCTACACATAAATAAATCATTCTTCTACAAGAATGACACCTAACAACTCTATCATACATACATATACATATACATACATATACATATATATATAATATATATGCATAATTACCAGTATTCATAAGGTCAAGGTTAAGAGAACTTCCTTTATCCATGCAAAGCATGTAAAACATTGAGAAAAACAATTCCCAAACATAGCCAAGGCATTTGATACCTCAAATCCATGTACTTTACCTTTCCTATTACCTTTCTCATGATTGTCCTGTCATTGTCCATTTACCCTAATGGACCCAGCTAGCCCAACTAATTGTCATATTCTTACCTTCAACTACCCTTTACTCATGCATCGGGCTTCATCTGGGTCTTACCTTTCTTGTTGGGTTTAATTCATCTCTCTCTGAGCTCCATTAACTTTCCTCTTTCCCCAACCAATTCCCAAGACCATCAAAATATAAAAGGAAAAAAAAAAGCAAATAAGAAAAAAACCATGAAAAACCAATAAAAATACGACACAACAAACAAAGTGGTGTGCCCATGCACCAGACACAATCAAAACCTCAAATCAAGCACAAAAAAATAAAAAATAAATAGAATGAAAAAAACTTTCAATAGACGCCATGTTTCAACCCCCATTGCTTTCCAATGCTTCCAAAGGGAAGCTAAACCCAATCCTTCTTCAAGATATGTGGCAGTCTCTTTTTCCATGCAATTCCTTACATCATACTGCCATAAACAGAAAATTGTCAGTGCATAAATAAATATAGAAATATACCAATTACCTTACCTTGTTTTACACAACAAACTACCCTATAACTAGATTCATGCACATACCATCTCTCAAGGGACTCCAATTCCCTTGACGAATTCCGGAGCTCTAGAAAATATTTCCTATTCCTCAATTAGCCTATTATTTTCTACCTTCCAACTTTTGGTATATGCCTTAAAACTTCTCAATATATCTTCTATACTAGGAGAATACTCATCTCCTTGCTACTCAGCTAATATGTAAGGAGGTTCATGTGAATTGTATTCCACCATTATACTATTCATCGCTGATCTTCCATTTTCCTGCAAAATACCACGTTAGATAAACCAAATATAAGACATAATCAAGATCATACCTTATTGTATCTTAGGGGAGGCCATCACATCTTGACACTTCAATCCAGATTAGTATGACACAATACCACTAGTATATCAACTCATACATGAATACCGTAACCATAACCATCTACACAAGCCAATCCATATTAGCATGATACATAATAATATAAAAATATTAACCACAATGGCAATAATAATCATGCATATGACTGCAATACATATAATAACAAGTTACTATCATGCATGAATAACCAATGCATGTGCATATGACGTCACTAATCAATTGGTATCTACCATTCATGTAACCATGATAACAGTAGAATGATAGACATGCATATAAACACATTGCACATAAAAAAAATTAGTCATCATACCTGCATGCCAACATATAATGTCTGTATGAATATATTCTTTTACCCTGAGGTCCAGTGTTGCAACCTCTCTTTGATACCAATCTATAACCACCCCTCCCACATTTACTCAAATTTACAATCTTGCTAGGGTAAACATTAGACGAGTGTCACTATGAAATGACCCAACCTCCAAGTTCCAGTTCTTGAAGTGGGGCAGACACAACGACAACATACAAACATACCTCAGGAACACTAGATCACCCAGAAGTTAGTCTACCCCCAACCGCACCCACAACACAACCTTCATGCAGTTATGAGCATCCAAATGCCTAATCCATAAGAGATATTTCATCGAACATAAGGAAAACATGTAAGCTATAGGTAATGAATTCATATTTGATCATAAACTTCTTAATTTCATTTGAGAATCACCAAAAAGGCTTCAAGCCCTCTCTATGTAGCTGCAATAACACTTGTTAGGCCATGCATTTATCAACCATTGAAATACTTATCAAAACATGTCAAGAGACATATATAATACATCATATAACCAACATATAACCATAATAGAGGCCATGGAAAATAAACCATAACATCAAAATCATAAGCAATACATATGATCATAGATCACAATAGGAAAATATCTCACATTAACATATGAAAATTCCAACCAAGTTAGGGACTTCCAAGTACCACCCGACCATAGATTGGGTTGAACCAAATCTCCCCTTTAGACGATCACCCCCGCACCATATTAAAAGCATGAATGTGCGATCTCATGGAATAAACCAAGACAAAACCAAACAGGCCTTCCCAAGGCCAAACCACCTCAACCCTCAACCATAGTGATTCCACCTCTATGGTATAGAAATCAGTAACATCAACTAGAATGGTATTTACCCAAGTTGTCCAAGGATCCAAGAACTAGTAACTCAACCCACAACCTTCTAGGGCTTAAGAGTGTTTGCTCCAATTGTGGGTCTAACAACTAGTAACTCAACCCACCAAGGGATCCAAAACATTTTCCCAACCTATGGCTCCAAGAACTAGTAAGTCAACTTAAGTTATTCTAGTGCTTCTAGAGCATTCGTTCCACCCCACAACTATAAGGAATTTGAACATCAATCAGAAAAATATAAACACCATGACTATATAGGAAATGGAAAGCCAAAGTTAAAACCACTGTCAACACAGGAAAATATCCATGCCAATGATGACACATAACCATAGAATCACATACATATACCATGGATCCAAAAATAAGCATGTTAAATCTCACATGCACACTATTACCTACAATCCACAACTAGTTTTTGTCCTTACTTATAGATGTCTAGGATTTCTCTTGCACACACTTGTTTTCCTTGTTTGCTTGTCCAAGTGCTTTCTTTGTCTCCTTTTCTAACCCTAATCAAAGAATGAGCAAAATTTGTCAACAGATTCTTAGGTGCTTTTTTATCATTGATGTCTATATTTTCTTCATTTTTCTTCATTTTTCCTCTAATTTTCCTTGCATGCAAATTCATGTCTCTTCATCTTGAGTTTCTCTTATTTTCCTTTATTTTCATAATTAAATGCCATTTATTGCCTCTTTTCCTTTTCCAATGCCCTTGCCAATTTCCATAGCCATAAATAAACTGAAAGTGATGCCCACTATAAATTTGTTTTCCCACCATCTAGCTTGGAATACGTGTCCCATGACCTTGGTCTTATTTTATTTACATGGAAAATTAACCAAGGGTTGTTACATTTTTATTGCATGATTTGGTCATGACACTCATTATGAATTATGATGGTACATATGCTTGGTGCATTGAGTGCATGCATGCTCGTATGAGACAATCAATTACATTATTGAATTTCATGAAAATAAATAGCTTCTAATATTTTTTAGGAATTTTTGAATAGTGGAATGAGTGGCATGAAACCCTCATCCTCCAAAGAAAATTGGTGCAAGCTAATTACTCATAAATTTAGAAATATGTATTTTTTAGTTTTACCACTTTAGCTATTGGAATAAATGTTTGAATGCATTATGGAATCCTTGGAATGATTGTGATGCAAATCAATAACACAATGGTAGCTTCATTTCAATTTCTTTTTAAATCAATCGAAGTTATTGAATTATTATGTGTATAATAATTCTATCACTTTAGCGGATGTTATAAATCTTGCAATAAAAATATTTTATGTATGAAATTTTGTCATTGTTTAGTTGATTGAAATTATATATATTTTAGTTGAAATGGCCTTGATTACGATAATGGAGGATTAGTACTACCATATGCAAGTGTCAAAACATCATGAGAAGAATCCCATATTTATAAAATATGATTCCTATATGAAGCAAGTTTGCAAAATAGAAGAAAAAGGAAGAGTATTTGATTTAAATTGTTATGATTAATCTCATGGAAAGTATACTTGTGATATAGGTGAGATGATTATCTATCTAGGAAGTAAATATCATGGTTGTGAAGCCAAAAATCCTAAGGACAAGGCCATTGTTGTGACACTAGAAGCCTATGACATGCATTAATCACCATGAGTTGTGTTATGAAAATTTTCTTGTGTTATTTAGAGAAAGACAGAAGGATTCCTTGGTTGTAATACTCCATAGTGTGAGGAATCTTTTCCAAGTAATGGATCATTGGAGGGACTAAGGAGGCGGAGAAGGGGATGCTTGAACTTGGAAGGTGTGAAAATGAAAGAAAGGGGAGATTTGAATGATTTTTTTTCAAATATTCATATAAATACTCATTGTGATTATGAATGAATTGGGTGTTTCCAATAAAAAAATGAGTTGAACTTGTTCTGTATGGAAGCCTTGTGAAGCAGCAAACAACCATGCAAGAATGTGTTGAAATTCCAGGAAGTACAGAGGTAACTAGACCATGAAAAATTAATGACATTGCTCGAAGTTGAAACTAAGGACATGGAAGATGTTCCTGATAGGAAAGTGGCATATCCCTTATTCTACATAAAATGGTTCTATAGATAGTAGAACATCAAGGAAAATTCTCCCTAAAGGGGGAAGGAATTGTGACAACCCATTCATTACCCCAAATTTTATAATGTAATTAAGAATATATAACGTTGGGGTGCCAATATTGATGTTATGTTGTTAAACACTACTATATGATGTAATGTTTATTTTTATTAATAAAAATGCTAGAGGTAAAGAAAGCGGAAAACCAATACATTATGATGCCTTGGGGAGAGGGAAAACTTGACATAGAGGAAAGGTATACCTTGGGTGAATATTTCCTTTTCATGTGATGGTTAGCATTCCCAAGAAGCTGAAAATTTGGGTAGATGAAGGGTCAAAGTGTGATTATAAAAGAAAGAGGGAGGATCAATCAAGGTGTTCTTCTTCTTGGTTCTTAAGATTCTTGTTTTTATCTCTTTTATTACTCTCTCATACATCACTCTCTCACTTAGAAATTGACAAAAGGATTAGTGACATAGCCTAGAGAGGTTAAGACCTTCTAACTAGTTAAGAGATGAGTGACAACTTATGTGATAGGAAATGAATTCATTACAAAGTTTTTATTTGGACTATAACATTATAAGGATTGGGAATGGTATTAATTGTCTATGGCACATAGAGAATTGAAGATGGGAGGGCCATGGGACTACAAAGATCAAAGAAGGAATCCCTTGTGCTATGCATACCTACATGGAATTTTAGTGAATGTGACACTGGTCAAATATGGAAAGGTTGATCAATAAGTTTTCATGTGTGTGTGTGAAGGAGAATGGACTTCACTTTTGGTGTTAAAATATGGCGTAAATTTTAATGTTTCAAATATCCCTGAGTCAAGCTCTCCAAAAGGCATCTAGATCTGGCATGGGGGTGGATATATGCGAGAAAAAATTTAGAATAATAGATCATATGTTGGGGAGGCATGTGGCTAACCCTGCTTCAGTTTCTAGTATTTCTCTTGCTACAATAGATAAATATTTATTTGTGTTAATGATATTTCTTGCACAGACAATTTACTAACATGCATGATTATTTAATTTTTCTTTTCAACAAGTTTATATGTACATGCATTTATCCTTCAAAACATTTATGGGTGTAGTTGTTATACTATTTGGCTATAGTGTTTTATATTTATTAAATTTTGTAACAACAACAGTTACAGAATATAGGATTCCTAAATTCTTCTTTAAACATGTTATGTTGGAATTCTGACTATGAATTTTCTTCTCAGAGGTACCAGAAGCTGAAACTTTGACCATAGTGCGGGAAAAACTCATTAATCCTCTTATCCAATTTTTAGATCGTGGGTTACGAAATTTGAGGAAATATGATCAAAGGAAGTCGAACTCTCTAATTTTTTCCGTAAGCAGGTAATGTTGGAATTTATGTTATAACATATCTCATGGGATGTTCTAGAAGCTAAAATTTGGGTCAAAGAGAGGAAAATATCATTGATCATCTTCTCCAACTTTTAGAACTTTGGTAATGATATTTTAGGAGATACGATAAGAGGAAGTATATTTTCATGGATGCTCCTAAAATCATGCATAAAATAGGTCATGTTGGGATTTATACTATAATTTTCCTTTTGGGAGGTTCTAGAAGTTGAAATTTCGATCACAATGAGTGGAAATCTTATTGATTATTTGGTACAACATTTAGATCTTGGGTCGTAATATTTTAGGAGATATGACCATAGGAAGTAGACCTTACTAGATTCTTCTAAAATCATGCATCAAATAGTTCATGTTAGTATTTTTGTTACAACTCCCCATTACGGAGGTTCTAGAGGGAGAAACATGGACCGCAGTGAGGGGGACTCCAATTAATAATATTTTTTTCAATACTTCAACTACTATGATTAGGAGATGTGCCCGGAAAAAGTTTCTATATTATTTTATATGGAAAGTGTTTGAAGAAATGCCTAAATGAATTAATGATTCATTGTATACAAACTATTTGATGAAATTCCCCAATGAAAATGTTGTTTTCTGGATGGGGATAGTATTGTTGTATGCTAATATGGTTTTATGATAGTATTACTTTATCTTACATATGCCTATTTTCATGAAAATAATTTGAAGAAATGTGTTAAGGGTGTTTTATTACAATTTTCATACAAACTATTTGATAAAACACCTCAAAGAGAAAAATAAAAATTTGCATGATTGAGTGGTATATTTTAATTATTATGTTACAAGTGGAATAAGATCAATGTTTCTTATTTTATTTCATACAAAATGTTTGAAAAAATTTCTATAAGAAAAATACCACTTAATTGGTTGTATACAAAGTATTTGAAAGGTTTACATGTAAAGTGTTTGACAAAATGTATGAGAGATGAAAATCAAGTTTTTGAAAGTGTGGTGAGGATAAATTTAGTATGGGTACATGAAAATGTGGTATTAGAGCTTATTGTCAAGCTAGTAAAAATAAAAAGGAAATTTTGGGTACTCTATAACCTTTGTAAGTCATCAAGGAAAATAGGTATGTAACAAAGTGGTATTAGAGTTGACTATTAAGATCATGAAGAAGAAAAACAATATGACACCCCATATCCTTAATCGAGCATTAAGGCACTAGGTATGTTACATGTTTGTTGCTAGATAGAGCAATTTCAATTGGTCCTCGACCTAGTGTGGATTAGATATCTTCAATTTGTCTACGAGGGCAAGCAATCTCATCCTAAATTCTTATGATGATGCTCCTTTTCCCAACTAAAATTTCCATAATTGTTGTGATGCTTGAGATAGATTTATTATGATTCACTTGCAAAGAGATAATTTCCTCTTTTAGTTGGTTTACATTTTCCTAGAGAAGTCTAAGTTCTTCATTTGTTGACCTAGCCACTTGGATTAAAGGCCCATCTCCTTTCTAACCCGATCTTCTCTTTGACAAAGAAGAATCATGGAAATCCCAACATTGAGAAAAATATATTAGGAAACCAATAAGCCCAAACCACATTGATCTAATGCCAACAGTGGATAATGGGAGGACATGTTTACAAATGAAGTTAGTCACTAGCCTCCAATGGCCCCCACCTGAGTATCTAACTGCTCATTAACACATGGAATATGCTAGATGAAGAAAGTGTTGTAATGACCCTATATCAAAGATTCCTTAAGATTATTTTGAGCATTCCTTTACACACGGATAATGAACAAGGAGTTTCCCTATACCTAGTTAAATTCCTAACTGATACTTTGTGAAAATTGGAAAAACCTTTCTTATTTATCTAGTGGCATGACATTGCATCTTTTTTCTGACTATTCCTCACAATCCATGGTGATTATGAATACCTCCAATTAAATTCCCAAGAAAAGGACTATTGGAATGATTGAAGTCTTGTTAATTTAATGACCTAAAAGGTCATATCCATGTCCTTGGAATTATATCACTATTGAGCGGGCGTGGGAGGGGAGATGAATCATTGTATATCTTTTTAACATTCATAAACACATGAAATAGCAAGAGCTCCACACACTTAGACTTTCCTCTCGGAAGTGCACACTGCAAGATGCATTCTACAAGAGTTACGCTTAGGTCATCACAACATTCAACTCGAAATATGTTCTTTATCCTCTACATTCATTGCTATTGTGAGGAAATGTGCACTCTAGAAATTCAAACAGGGTGTGTGCACTCTCTGAAAAAATTAATTTTGATGCATGGCCTACCTATATCAACTTTGATCCACATCATGTAAGGGCATAGTTGTTCAAAGTGATTAATGGTGATTCGATCAATCCATATTTCTGTTGTTCTGCAACACGCACTATGTCGCTCTCTCAATTCGCACAACCATACATACACTCACTAAAACCAAATCGATATACAATGCTTGGCCATATAACAATACCACTTATCACTATACTTGACCAGATCGATGCACAAAACAAGGCATTAATTCATGAAGACTAGATCCACAACTAAGACACTCAACAATAATGAAATTAATGCCTTCACATTTCTTCTTCAACCAAATCAGTGCACTTATGGTTAACCAGATTCAACTAACGTGTGATGACTAGATCAACTGACATTATTTTTTCTCCATTACAGCTAGATAAACCATAACCAATACATCGGACTAGATCCACATAGACTCAACAAATGACCCTTTGATTTGAGCATGTACACTATATCACAGTTATTTCATCTCATTTGTTCAACTATTGGACAATATGCATTTTCTATCTCTCATCAATTATTCTTTCCATGCACACTACATTTTATTCACTCCTCAACTATGCACTAACTCTAGTCTCTCATGTGCATAGAAGACAAAAAAAAATGGATCTAGCTTTTTCTCTCTAACTGTGGTACTGATTTTAAGATTCTCCTTTACTCATGAAAACTTGAAATGGTGTGCCTCCTGCTCTACATTTTTCATGAATTTAATCTCTCTCTCTCTCTCTCTCTCTCTCTCTCTCTCTCTCTCTCTCATGAAGCCATGTACAATAACTGCATGTACATTGTATGAAAAGTGTAATTGAATCTGCTTATATGGAATACAAAAATTAATTGGAAGCCAATTAGTAGAGACCAAAAGTAAAATTATCAAAAGAAAACACCAAGAATATATCAAATATTCTTAGAACCATTTATTCCTTTAACCATGAATCATTAAATTGCTATAAAAAATATATATATGGAAAAATACCATAAACAAAGATTAAAAAAAAACAATTTGTGTTAAATACCATAAACTGAACCAATCAACTTAGGATGCATGATTTCCACCCAAGTGTAGGTAGCAGATTTTGGACACTACCTCTAATCTAGGTTATGTTACCACCAAGGTGAAGTGGGAAAATAGGGCTTTGAAGTCATCTTAAGAAAGTCCAAACCAAAATATTTTCAGTGGTAAGTTTTCTTGATAATAGAGTAGCTCTTAGGCACCGACATTACTTAACCCACACAACACAAGGAGTAATTCCTTCTCTACCACATAATCCTTTAAAATATATTTCCTCTAGTGATCACTAGTGTGGGTATAGGAAGGCACAAACTAATATCTCAAAGAATTTTCAATTTTTTCTTATTTCCTTGGCTCTTTCAATGGGTTTAATGGCTCGTTCCACGATTCGTTTAAGAGATATGGTAGTAGCTCTATTTTTTCTTCCCTCTATGCCTATCAAACTTCATTTCCTTTCCATTCTAATAGCCTCCTCCACTTCATTTGAATTTACCATGCAATAATGATGGAAAAAGAAATCTCACGCAACTTCTTTCTTGTTCCAATAATGTAGGGAAGATGGCTTGTTAATTTTTAAGAAGTTATGGTCTAAATTGAGGGATTTTTTTGCTCCACTCCTCATTGTCTCTCCTAATTTGTCAACTAAATTTTGAACATTAATGAAGATTCTAGAAAACATAAGATATATATTTTCAAAAATAAATCCCCAAGTACTCCCTACACCTTTTACCTCTTGTGGTATCATAACCTCTTTAAGAACTTTTTCTTTGTTGGCCTTGGTCATTTTTTATTAACTACAAAAATAAATTACTTACAATGATTAAGAGCAAAAACAAGATATTACAAAGATGGAATTAGCCATTAAGAATATCATTCATTTTTTATGGTTCTTTGATGAGTCTCTAGAACATCATCACCATAATTTGTTAGAAGAAAATACTACTAATGTAGTATTGATATAAATTAGTCCAGAAACCTTATTTATCCCTATCTATTATAATATTACCATAGTTGTTATCACATAAAAAATGATCACCTAGCCATAATTCACTATGTGGATCAAAATAGACCATGTAGCATGGTTTTTACACATTAAAACCCACTTTCGCTTAAGTAAATAGCGTAGGGAACCACTTTTCCTAAGTTATCCCATTAATTAATTTACCTAGATGACTATAACCCATCAATTCATTAATTTTATGTTATTCTCATATTTTTACCCATTAAAGAGAAAATAATTAAAAATATTTTCCCTCACATTTCCTGTTTCCATCAGAATAATTTAGTAAATCATATATTTATTGAATAATCCTTAATCCTTTAAACATTCTCATAGCATTAATTTCTTAAATCATTATTTATAAATGATTTCTAACTTATTTGACGATTTCATCTCTAATTAATTTAATAAACTCATTTTTTTCATAATAATTTCTTATTATTTTACCCATTTTTATTATTTAACCCAATAAATCATTATTTTTTTAACTAGTTATCTAAATAAAGGTTGTTGGCCATTTCTTTGAGCTTTTTTTGTCACAAATAATAATAAAAAACACCAAAATTATCTAGATCTTAATTTGGTCCAACAAATATTTTATTATTTGACCATATCAAATCTAACTTAACATTTTATTATAAATTGAGAGGTTTTCTCTCCTCATTTTACCGTGGCCATTATCATCATTGAACCTCTTTTCTTTTAATATTTAGTGCTCTCCATCGTACCTTTACCACCCATCTTTTGCTTTTGTATTATCTAAAATGTTTCTAGAGAAAAGGAGCCCCTATGATCACAAGAAGGAAACATAAGTAACCCTCCCAAGGAGGACCTCACAAAGCATATTTACAAAAGTTCTCTAAACATGAATTCTATTTTAGTTAAAAACTTAGTTTCATTAGGCATGGAAGTTTTGTGATTTCACAATGTTTCAAATTCCATATTTGTTGTCGATTTTCTATTTTGTTTTTTTTTTATGCAAATTTGTTTATATAATGTATTCATAATCACAACCTCTACAATTTTAATTCTCATTATTTTTTTAGCCTTCTAAACCACCAAGGAAAGGTTTCATGCTAACCCTTGTGCAAGAAACCCACTAACAAATGGTGACTCCACTGCGGATTTGAACACCTCAGTTCTTGCTGATTTTCTTGTAAGTTGTTTTCTCCTTTTTTCTATTTTTAAAAACTATTTTATTTTGTGATGATTTCTTTGGAAAAATTGATATTTTTTCCTTTGATTTTGTCCTACAAGTTACAAATCTTATGAGTCTAGCAGACAAAAAAAATTGAGCAGACCCCGGAAGCAAAAACCCTAGGAGTGCAATGTACTTTTTAAGGCCAAATTTGACTTGCGAAACACACTATTTTATGCATGATCTTCACTAGGAAACACAATATCTGCCTCAAAACTTACAAGAGTAAATACATTTATAGGTGCGCTTTTTGCATAAGAAAGAAATTTATATTTTTTTTACAATTTTTTCTTGTTTCTCTAGCTTTTCAATGGTTTTAGGATTTTGGGCACCCTTATGTTTAAATTCAATCCATATACATAGATAATTTCATCTTTTTAAACCTAGGAGAAAGAAAGAAACCCATTGAGGGCTTCTAGTAATTCTCCACCAAGGTGGGTTCAGAAGTTGAATTGGGAGTTTAATGTCATAAGATGGGAAACCCCTCTATCACCACTATTTTTTATAGATTTGAAAACCTATTTTCTTATTAGAGATTGAGGTTAAGAAATTCCTTTATTGCCTTGTATTGATCTCCCATTTTCTAGCTCTTTTAAACCTATATATTTGGTAGATCTATTTATTACTCATTTGAATCCTTGTTTCTCTGTGGTGACTTCTACATTAGGTTAGCTCTTAGACAACATATATAATTTTGATTCTATCCTTGATTTTTTTTTCAACGTTAAAGACCTCCTTTTGTCCATTTTTTAGCCTCTCCTTTTTTGCAGTAAATCCTCCAATCAGGTGGGTAGTAAGTTTCTTTTAGTAAATCAACAATTTCTATTTTACTACAGCAATTGATTTACAATTTCATGTAATTTATTTCATATTATTTTAGTGAAAAATAATTTATTTTCAATTTGTACCACATACACACCACTAAGTAAACAATTCTTGGTTTAAGACACCAAGTTGATCCCTTAAATGTAACCCTAACTTAAAAAACATTGATTAATCCCACTTGGGTGTCAAAATAATCTTTTAGTTAGGTTAGGATCGAAAGGATATTCATCCAACTAACACCCATCAATCAATATACATTGGTACATAGTTGTTTTGTTATGGGGAGCTTTAAATCCTTCACCATCTAGTGGAAAAAATTGGTGCATAGAAGAAACCCATGAAGGGGGTAAGGCTTAGACTGTAGATAGTAGTGGTTCCCCTTGAGGCTCACAACTCTTGGTTAGGAATCTAGGCCCAAAGCCAACACCTAGAAGTTGAGATTATCTCACCCTCACTAGATGAAGGTAGCGTTAGTGGCCATTTTTGTAAGTAAAACCACCTCATAGGTGGTAATTGTGGGAAGCAATCACACCTCTTCATACCTTCGCTCAGAATTTTTCATGGCCTTAGGCCACCCAAGTACTTGGATGTTTGGAAGGCCATATTAAAACAGAGCTTAGGACTTGTTTGAGGTGCAAACCATATTCTATACAAGAGTCTTTTTCTTTATTATGACATGATTTCTTGAATTATATTAGCACTAGCTCTTAGTTAGAAAACCACATTGCACCACTGCATCTAGTTTTATGCTTGTTTATTCTTGATTTGATTCACATTTTCATCCCTTGGTCCTATTTTAGCCTTACATGTACCAACAAAATAATGCTCATTAAGCACCAATCGTGGAGACTGAGAGGCCTTCACCCTCAGTTTCCTCTAGGAAACCCTCTTACACCTGCTTAACAAGTGAAGGTACCTCACCCTCATCCACCTTTATATTATAACTCATATGAGTCTTCTAGTAGTTCCTCTAATTTTGAATCCACATAACCCCAACCCGCTATCATGGCTAGTGTCAATCTCGGTGGTAACTTCGTTCCCACTTCAAGCACCAAGAACAGAAGTAATGTCAACAATAATTCTAGTAATAAGGTGGTTCCTAATCCCCGAACCAATATAGGAGAACCTATTGGAAAATTATTACTCAGACATTTATCCCTTTTATGGCTAGCTTGAACTTACCAAATTTAAGTTAGCTCATCAATGATCCTCTCCTCCATGATCCAAAATGGCCCTTAATGCCAACCAAACTTCCCTTAGATATCCCCAAGTGTGAGGGGAATTCTGGAGAATATCCTTCTAACCTTATCCAGTATTTCCACATTTGGTGTTCATCTAACTCCATAATGTAAGACTCTGTTTGTCTCCTTCTATTTCAACACACAGTGACTAGTGCTACGAAGAAATGGTATGTTAACTAGCCCCATGGAACTCACTGAGTGTTTGCTACAATTGTGAATGCTTTCCTCTTTTCTTTTTAATTACCAGTCTATCATGATACTAACATAGATATTTAACTACGTATCGCCAAACCACTACCACTCACATTACTAATCACATTCAAGAGCGGTGTAGATAGTGGAACTTGTGAAAATCAATGAAACTCCATCACCAAATTTTTATGGATTAGTTTTTGAAATAACTCCTTCCTCCCATTGTCAAGGATGTTGCTTCAAAATTCCCCCAAATTGAGGAAGAGGCCATCTAGAAGGACACGTAATATGAATTGATTTATGCCTGGTTGGGCTATTTATAAATTATCATCCCTGATGCTCCTTGCTTTTACCCAAGTGATCATTTCATACTGGGGGAATCTCAGGATATTGATGGTGTGATTGGGTCTATAGAATACCTTTTACCTTCCCACACTTTGCAAGGACACATAGGATATGGCTAGCCCCAAGGGGGGCCCAATACCTCTTAAAATTATCCTCCCCTAGATCCCTCTCGCATTGTGTCACGAGGAAAAGTACCTCTTATGCATATTACCATCCATGTCAGTCTATTACTAGGAAAGCATGTACTCGACCTACCTACCAAAATGTAGCAGTGAACCCATAGTATTCATATTCACATCTTTTGTCATTGCTACAACACCCTGCAAAATTTTGGCCTACATCCAATTTTGGAGCGTACTTTGTCTTTGCACGTTTTAACCCCAAACATTGAGAGTCATTGTAGGTTTTAACCCTATATAGAAATTACCTACATACGAATTCTAAAACACAAAAAATAAACAATGCGAGAGCATAACACATAAACACAGAGATTTTCCCCTGGATCCCAAAACTGAGACTACCAGCTTGATTTTTCATTATGTTCCTTTCAATGTTATAATACATATTTATACATGCTGAAGCATCCAATACCATGGACCGAAAACCATCGCGTCCAAAAACATGTACGAAAATCATGCACAAAACCATAGGTGGGTCCGCCCATCATAACATAGGGTCCAAAACCAAAATTCTCCAGTGCACTGCCCCGGACCCCATAAAGTGGGGTTATGGGTACACCTCAAACCCCTGTGACCCCCCCCCGGCTACACAATTGGTGCAACGAAGGGGAGCTCCGCCCCCCGTCTAACCCCTCGGTTAACTACATGGGCTAGTCGTGGAAAGAATATAACACAACCCAAAATTCTCCCACTTGTTATTTTCTTTCCATAGGGGGCCACAGGATAGCTTAGTCATTTTTCTAGCCCTGAAACACCCATTGTCTCTCTACACCAAGAGAAATTCTTAAAGCTCACAAATTTTGTCAATGCATTTGTAGTATTCTTCAAAGTGTCCACCTTTACCAGCAAAACCTTTTTGTCTTCTATCATATCCCTCACAGAGTGATACTGGACATCAATGTGCTTTGTCTTTGAATGATATGTGGGGTTCTTTGCGAAGAAAATTGCACTTTGGCTATCATAGTCTATCCTTATAGCTCCCTCTACTAACCCCA
The DNA here is from genome assembly GCA_000404065.3 of Pinus taeda. Classification (NCBI taxonomy): domain Eukaryota; kingdom Viridiplantae; phylum Streptophyta; class Pinopsida; order Pinales; family Pinaceae; genus Pinus; species Pinus taeda. The sequence continues at coordinate 172,574 of APFE030606050.1, forward strand.
TACTTGAACACAATCTCTGAAACCAAACTAATTATTTGCTTGGATGAGTGGTTGCCATGTATTATGCCTTTGTAGTTGATAGTGCCACTACAGATTGTTTGTAACTCATCCAACTGACTGCACCTCCAAATAGGTTAAACACATACCCACTTGTAGATCTTCTCTGATCCAGATCTCCAACCCAGTCTGCATCAACAAAGCCATGAATATTCAACATTTTGTCCAATCCTAATCTTCCTTGGTAGCACAAACCATAATCACTAGTGCCACGCAAATACCTAAAAACCCGCTTCACTACTGTCTAGTGCTCCTTCCCTAGTTTTGACATAAACCTGCTCAATACTCACTCTGCATGTGCAATGTCTGGTTTAGTACAGGCCATTGCATACATCAGGCTACCAACTGCACTTGCATATGGAACATGGGACATGTCCTCTTCCTCTTCTTGTGTCTTGGGACACTGTTCAGTAGATAACCTCACACCTATAGGAATAGGAACCTTCATCGGTTTACTATCATGCATATTAAAGCTCTGCAATATTGTCTCGACATATTTCCTTTGGTTTAACTAGAGCTTCCTCTTTGCCTGATCTCTTTAATTTCCATGCCCAAAATATAGTTTGTAGCACCAAGATATTCCATGTCGAATTTGGAGGACAATTGGGTCTTGAAATCCTGGATAATTTCTTTGTCATTTCCAACCAGCAACATATCATCCACATACAAGACCAGATAAATAACAAGGTCACCAATTAATTTAAAACACACACAGTGATCTACTTTGCTTCTGGTGAAGCCAAGTCCTCGTATAAATGTATCAAATTTATTATACCACATCATTGGTGATTGTTTTAACCCATACAACAACTTCTTTAACTTGCATACCAATTCTTTCTTACCCTTCACCACAAAGCCTTCAGGTTGCTTCATGTACATTTCCTCTTCCAAATCCCCGTGAAGAAATGTTGTATTCACATCCATCTGTTCTACCTCAAAATCAAAAGCAGCAGCAATAGATAAAAATAATATAATAGAAGTTACCTTGGTAAGAGGAGAAAAAATATCACCAAAATCAATTCCCGACATCTGGAAATAACCTTTTGCTACCAACCGAGATTTGTATTTCTCCACCTTTCCTTCTGCATTTGTCTTCTTCTTGAACACCCATTTTGCTTCCAATTGGTTTCCTTCCAGTCAGCAACTCCACCAGATCCCAAGCCTCATTTTTGTGAAAAGATGCCATCTCATCAACCATGGCCTCTTTTCAGAGTTTGCCATCCTTTAAATCTACTGCTTCCTTCACAGTTCAGGGATCATCGTCAATAATAGATAAAGAAAAATTTGAACAGAAAGAAAATGGACTATACCTTTATGGCTACCTTCTTTCTCTAACTGATCTTCTCACACCCGAAGTTTGTGGCTCTTCATCCTCTGATTCCTCCTCTGTTGTAGAGTCAGATTCTTCCTTCTTAAGCTCAAACTCTATCTTCTCAGGTTCCTTTGGTTGGACTTCATGTTTAATAATATCTTTTGCCTCTATGAACACCACACATTTTGGCTATACACAACCTTCTGTGTGACTAGGTTCCAAAGCTTATAACCCTTTAAACCATCCTTATACCCAATAAAGATGCACTTTTCATATTTACTATCCAACTTGGTTCATTTCTCCTTTGGAACATGTACATATGCATCACATCCAAATACCCTTAGATGTGAAAGAGAGTGTTTCTTATTAGTCCATATCTCTTGTGGAGTCTTATCCTCCAACACTGATGAAGGTGACCTATTAACCAAGGAACAGGCAATA
>APFE030606052.1:0-19999 GCA_000404065.3 Pinus taeda
TTCTTTCCATGTTTCGGGGACGAAACATGCTAAGGGGGGTGGAATGTTATATACCTAGGGGGGGTAATATGGGGTACCGAGGGAGGTACCCAAGGTAATAATGTAATAATGGGATGGGGCCATAGTAATAAATAAGGTGGTTAACCCATGTCATGTAAGGGACCACAAGTAGTTAATAATAATGTAAGGGGCCCATGGTATTAGTTGATGGTATGAGGAAACCATGGTAATGATGCATGGTATTGTATGTATGAGGCCTATATAGAGGCTAGAGACTCCACATGGAGAGGACATGAAGAGAAGCATTATTGTATGAACAAGCATATGGCTTGTGGAGTGTTCTCCTTCCTTAAGGAGTGAATGTATGGTGTTGCCCTACCATAAGGGTTTGATAATAAAGAATCATTTCATATTATTCTTGGGTTTATTTGCATTATCTTATATTTTCTGATCAGATCTATAATATCTTGGGTTAGATATACAACATAAAACGACAGATTAGAGCCTGCATTTCATAGGACTTAACGAAATCATCAAGCCCTGAAGAATCAAAGTTGAGGGTTGGAGTTTGCCCTAGCTAATCTAATATGTATGGCCGAGGTGTATATTCGCCTTGATCTGGAGAGGGCCCTGAATCTATGTTACCCTGTAAAATGTTTTTGTAGAAGGAGCCTCCCTTGGATTGATGTTGAGGCGCTGTCTTTTTCCCCTTGTCTCCTCCTGAGGAGCTTGGCTGTCCCTGAGGCAGAGCCCCTCCTCTCAGCCTAAGATCTAAAGCAATGGTTGTTTCTGAACTAATCTCATAGCTTTCCAGGGTTCTACTATCCTGGAGGGACCACCTACCACTGACCAAATGTTGGATCTGAACAGGGTATCTCGTCAATGCCCAAATTTGTTCTTTCAGCTGCATGATGGTACTTTCTGCATGTACCCACACTAAACAGAATTTCCCTTCAGGGGTTTTAATAAAAATCTGAAAACGAGTTGTTGTTACCTGAAGCCTGGGTTTTGACTGAGTTCCTGATCCGCCTAAGCCGATGTCGCGGCTAATTTCCATGCGCTCTAGTTGTAAGCGATCTTCCAGATCTGACCTCTGATTGGGTCGTTCTTCCATTTGCATGTCTGGATCTACAAAACCTCAGCTCGATCTATGCTCATTTCCACCGATCTGCTGCCTGGGTTCTGGCTGTTCTCGAATATTGGCCATCTCGGTTGGATCCAGGCCGGATCTCCAATGTTTGGGCCAGTCCATTGAGAGAGGGAGCAAATCTGCATCATGCAGTCCCCCATCTTTGATTGCAACTGCCGAACCAGCGTGAAAACCTACAGATCCCAGCCCTGTCGCGTCCCAGATTTCTTGTCTTCTTCCCCCCGTGCCATTGCTCTTCAGGCTCTCCAAAGTTATCAAACCCATCTGGGGATCTACTAAAATACGGAAGCCATTGCAGAGCTCCGCCATGAAATCGCACTCTCCCAATTTCTCCGTCGTTATTTCTTTCCAGTTCCGCCAGGAAGATTGAGCAGCTGGTTCGGATTTGGGGGCTTCATTTTCTCCCTCTGCGAAAATGGAAAAGGAGGGGGCCATGGTCGAGGCCGACACTAAAACTTTGGGGCTCCTGCAACCCACGAACAACCCAAAGAGCATCGACGCTGCGGGAGCCATGGAGCAGCAACTTAGATAACAGTCAAACATAGTCAATGTATGAACATTCTAAGTGGAACTAGAAGGATATTTTTGGATTGCTTGTAATTTGGTTGTAGTGCAAGGGTGAGATGACTAGAGATGTTGCATTATTAATTACTAGCTGTGGGATTAGAAGGATATTTTTTTGGATTGCTTGTAATTTGGTTGTAATGCAAGGGAGGAATGACTAAATATGTTGCACTATTGATTATTAGGTGAAATACAATATCAACAAATACATTCCTGAAGGTTAGATTAAAACCACACCTTTCAATAATGAGTGGAAGACCTATTTAAAAAGGGTCCTCAAGATAGTTTTTGGAGTGAGATCACCATGAGAATCAAGATATTATTGGAGGATAGAATGATGACATTCATTCTCACTAATGTGGACAAGTAAGTACCATCATATTTAATGGTCGACAAAAATAAGTACCATCACATTTAAAGATCGACATGGTTGAACTAGGATGGGTTGCATTGAGTGGTGAGTGAGTATGATAATTGATGAATAGGAAAGAAACATATCAAATATTGCATCATGAAGAGTTGTACACATTGATACTTGGTAGTCGTGGAAAATAAATGAAATCAATGATAGAGAATCCCAAGAGATTAGTGAAATCCAAAACCGATTTAAGAGCTTTAGGGTGGGCGGGGAGGTAGACCATAGGAGGATACTAAGAAATGAAGGTTACTATTAGGGATCAAGATTGAAGTCATCACAACTAGTTAGGATCCCTATAGCTCATCATAGAAGGGCATAACAATTTTTCCTATCTAAACTGTTGAAACTGTAACAAGTTTTGGTCTTCATAATTGTTATTATACTCATTTCAATAAGTGTCCTATGTAACAAACAAGAGAATAAAATAAAAAGTTATTATTATTTAAGCATGGGTTTCATGCTCATTATTAATGGTATTTTAGGTAAAAGCATGTTCTTCGTGCTTCTAGGGTTTGTTAGATCTTAGGATTTATTGTCATGAGTCAAAGGAGTCAACATCATGTTTATAAGACCCTTCTAGGAAAAATGTAATTCTAAAAAGAATTATTTTTGAGTCTAGAAAGTCCTAGAAAATATGAAAGTGTAAGTCAAAGCTAATAGTGGCAAGTTGGCTTAAAGGAGGGAATTTGACCCCTTGAGAAGGTTATATAAAGGAGCAATTCGACCCCATTTGAGACTCACTCACTTTACAAGTTCGATCTATCAAGAAAGAGTTTGATCTATAGTTAGGAAGCATAAAGAAGAAGAGTGAGGTATAGAAAATGGAAGAAGGATATAATATCTTATTTTTGGGCTTTATCTCTCTCACATGTACGAATTTCTATGGTTTCTGGTGCTGTAGAAGGAGGCCAAAATTGCAGGTTCGAGTTGTAGGAGAACAAAGTGCATAATCTTGTAGCTGGAAGGAAGAAATCCCTACCTTGACCTCATTGAACTTGGGAGATTTTTCGAGCTCTAGGTAGGTCTCAAGAGGAGGTTGGATTAGGGTTTCTAGAGAAGATGCAAGGATGAAATTGTAGGGTCAAAGTTGCAGGACGAGTTGTAGTATTGAAGTTGGTTGGTGTAGAATCAGGGAAAGACTTGTGGAAGGGATAACATGGTACTTGGAGAAGGAATTGGTATGGGGTTTGGGTGCATGTGTCTCAATTGAAGAAGATTCTAAGAAGAAAAGAGTTTCTAGGTTTTCCTCTTGTACTTGGAGCCTAATTCTTATGTCCTATGTTGTTTATTTGTTCTCGATACTTTTTTGATGGAAATATCTAACTAAAAAACATAAGAAGAATAACTAAGTTCTCGATAAAATATTTAGGTTAAGGAAAATAAGATTTAACTAAGTTGCCACTTTTCATTTTCCAACATTGTATCAAAGCTAAGGTGAATAAGGAAGGCATTTGGGAGGACACTAGAAGGAATTACTTATCAAGGGGAAGGGAAAAGGATTCTGTCAAGAAAATACTAAAGAAGTGTTGAACCTCAGAATTACCCTCTCCTTGATAGCTTTTCTCACTTCTTTCCCTTGTTTTTCCATAAGATTACAGATCCCAATCAATGATAAATGATAGGTTTTGTCTTAAGGAGGGCATTAAATGATTGACATGTTACATTTTTATGTTTTTGCTATTTGAATAAATTTTTGCAATTTAGCTACAAAATGCAGCCTATTTTGTAGCTAACTATGTATTCTGTAGATACTTCCATGGTCTGGCAGGTTCCAAGTGTCAAATGAAGAATCGGCCACATGGGAATCTCTAGAATCGTCTCCACATGGATTCTATCTTAGTCACTCAGCCCAAATCAATAAGAAATCAAGCTCAAGATCGTAGTCAAAGGTGGAGTCAAACATATTATACTCGGAAGCAATAGGACTCTTCGTATGCTCTTTCGTGGTTAATCAATAAATATAATAGTTCTGTTGCAACAGTAACTCGGATCAGCCACCTGCGTTAACAATTTTGTTGTAAACATCTCGCTCGAATTTAAGTCACTTGTAGCTGATTAGACGTTTACACAATCCTGTTGTAATACGTATAGGCCACCTATAGCTAGTTTTCCTCAAAGACAGTTATGATTATTTCCTTTTAAATATAGTTATATAGAATCGAGGGAGGTTCAAAGAATTTTATGTATTAAGTTCAAACTTTCATCTCTGTAGTTTTGGACTTCATTCTTTTCTATAATATAAGTCATGTGTTTACCAATGATCGTTTAAGAGAGCATTTTCAATTAGTTAGCAGCTCAACCCAGTCAGTTGCAGAGGGCCCCTACACTGAAGGAGGTTTTCTTTCCATTCATTTTCTGTTTAGTTTTAATTTCATTATTTTCTTTTAGCAATATCTCTAACTTAGGATGATTTATTTTAGTTTTGATCAATAGCATAATGTTAAAACTCAATTGTGCAGTCTTGTTCCTCCAACACATTTCATGAAACGAAACGATTTTGTTTCTAAATAGAGGAAGATTGAAGTAATGAGAATGCATTGTTGTCTATCTTACTCAATGTTTTGTTATTTATTTTCTAGTTCATATTGTCAATTCACTGTGTTAATGAATGTTTTTTTATCACCATTTCAAGTTGATACTCATCCTAAACTAAATGGTTAAACATTCACTTCACACAATGGTTGAAATCAATCAGTTACCTTCGGCATGTTTCATTTAGTTCTCTAGATCATAAAGTACAAAGAGTTGGTTGTATTCCATCTCAAGAAGGTTATCTTTCAAAATTGAAGGTTAGAGTAACTACTCAAGTTAAGATCCATTGACAACCAAAACACAATAAATATTCACATAGTCTAAGAAAGCTGCAATTTGCCCCAAAAACAATAGAATTTTCCCCACTATTTGGTTAAAATCTAGCCAATTTTTTTTTTAAATCACTATTACAAGTTTCAAATTTCAAATTTCAAAATTTTTAATGATAAACAAAACAAAATTCAAACTCTTATCTCAATCAATTATATATATATATATATATAAAAACACCCTACCTAATAATATACCACATACCACTAGCTCTCTATCAAACCATCATTCCCGCATCACGAGAGCAAACATCTCCGAAAAAACACAACTAAAGTAAAAGCATATCTTAATCACCATACACTAAACAAAACATCTTTAAATGATAATTAATATTTAAAGAAAACCACAGCATGAGGAGATGTCCAGGTTATAGACATTTGAATGCAGGCCCGGGCTACGACCAAAGTACTGTCAGTAGAATCTCTATATGGTTAACATCCAAAGATCCGGGAGCTTCGAGTCCGATCCTGGGGACTCTGCAAGCTGGTTATTCGCTTTACGGTGTATGCCAACGGTTTTGAGAGACGGCTACAGAAGCGCTACAATTAACAGCACCAGTCAGGAAGAGCCGTCCCATAACAGCAACTATACCTCAATGAACTGTGCACCAGTCAGCGGAAGAGCCGTCCGATAACAGCAACTACACCTCAATGAACTGTGCAGGGCAGCAGCCAGTAGCCCAGCGTGCCTTTGGTGTGTATATTAGAGATATTGGTAATTGGAATTTGCTATTTTTATATGATATGAGGCTGATTTCTATGCCTGCACACTACACCACAAACATTTATTTTACATTTTCATAGCGAAAAAAATACCCTGTCCCAGAAAACATTATCCCCGGAAACCTGTATATTTTTATAATAGCCATGCCAATACAAAAAATTTGTAGACAACTCTATTTTTTCTAAATTAATTCGGCTGAAGGACGAAATTGCATCGCTCTTCATTAAATTATTGAGGATTGTGTGGCCATATTCAAATGCCACCCTGTGCTTTAATGGCTGTTGCATGCATGAGACTTGATTTTGCGCGTGCCCTTTGCCACCCTGTGCTTTATCTTGGCTGTTGCATGTATCACGCTTCTGATTTTGTGGTGGCCCTTTCATTGTGCAATCATATCGTACTTTCAGCATTTTTTCCGCGACTTCCTTTTCAAAATTATTACCTCATTATCATCGTTTTCTATTCATATCTTATTTTATCACTGAGTGGCCAATCAATATTAAAAATAGATGGAATTTTGAATATCGTCATAGAGTGATTTGCCTGTAAAAAGTTGGGCTCATTAAAAGTAGTCATAGCCCCCGGATCTCTGAAAAATATCATATGAGCAAAATAATTGCTGCCCATTTAAAAATTGAGGTCCAATGGGGTTGAGAGTTTTGAATGAAGATGATAATCAAACTCCACACCCAATACCTTTCACATCCGATAATAAAGTAAAAAAATTATATATTAAGATAATCTTCTTTAGTGTTAATTTCTCCTGACCTCTGTAAAATGCCCTGCAAAAAACAAAAAACAGTAATTAGTTTTACCTGGGCTGCACCCTGCCTTCGATAGAAAACTACGGGCTTTGTTTCGTTTCCACTGAGACAAAAATCTTAGAGAAAAACGTGATCAGTATTCGAATCCTATTCATCCAATGAGAGAGGTTAGGAGCATCTAGAGAGTATCATTAATTTTCCCATTAGAGGATCACTTTGGAGTCACCATATACATTAATTTTAACAATTTCCAATTATTTTACACAAAGAAAAATGCTCCACTGAACCAACATTTTTACTCCAATATTAGATCCATTTCAACTGAACATGAAAACATCCCCAAGACTCATCACAATAAGCATCCACTTCCAAACCTCCCAACCTCCCTGACGAGTAAGCCCCATCGAAAAAGGCATCTCGAAAGATGTTCCAAACCTCCTTTCCCTTCTCCATGAAGTAGGCAACAATCTTAATCTCTGCTAGCCTGACATCTACCCTCCTCCCGTTAAAAATGTAGCATTAATTAGTTATCATCATTACAATAAATTTGACTCTTTTTTCAACACACCATTAACATATTATCATCTTTATGACTAATGAGATCTTTGGGTAGTAAATCTATGGAAGATAGAATATTGATATTCGGATATATCTTTTTTTTCCTATCTTGTTCTGACTAGATCGCATCATGTATTCTAAATCAGAAATAAGAAGTTATCTCATGAACGAGGGCCATAGCTGAGGTTAAAAATGATGAGTTCCATAGATCGGAAAGGAAGATAGCTTTTGGCAACAATGCTTTGTTATATCCCTCTTTTTTCAGGCAAAAGAAATATTACCCACCTTGGTCACAAATTATTGGACAGTGACCAAAAGAAGCTGCTTTCTAAAAACACAGGACGCTGCTCTGAAATAGGAAGAAACCCAAAGAAACGTCTCCTATAAAGATAGTGGTTTCTTAGAGTATATATGCTCGGAAATTGTATGGAAAATAGAATCTGTCCATTTCTGTTTTCTTATCGATCCGAACTAATACGAAGATCCAAATAAAATTGGGTGTTTTTATATGATCGAATCTTAACAACAAAGAAAACTAAGACGCCAGATCCTATCATATTTTATCATTAAGTGGTCAATCAACGTGTATAGAATTTGAAGGGAAAATGGTTAGTCATAAGGTGATTTGGCAATTAAATATATTAAAAAACTTTTATCACTTATAAACCTTAAAGCTATAAAAACCATCCAATTTTACTAATATTTCATATTTGAAATTCATAACTTGCTATAGTTTAATTAGTATTTTAAAAAATAAATTTTCATTTTAGTAATATTTCATTAATCTAAAATAAATACCATTTCTTACCATTAATTTTTTTGTAAGTCAGTAAAAGTATATTATTTCACAAAGTTACATAAAATACAAAGGTCTGTATAACCAAAGAGAACATTCCGCTTTTCGCTTGGTCGATCAAAAGTCTGTACTGAACACTATAAGAGAACAGGCTTGCAAACTGAGAAGATAGGACTGACCAAGACACAGACAAAACAACACTAACTAAACTTTCCATATAGTACGAAAATCTTGAAGGGGCTAACCACGCACGACTGCCTGAATCAAAAGACAAAACTAAAGAGTGACTAGGATGACCTGAGACTCAGAACAGGATCAAAATTCAAACATGAAGTCCTCATGGGCTGGCGGGCATAGAGCTGAGTGCGTAGACATCTCTACAACTCGAGTTCCACATAATCTTTGAAGGTGGCACTAGGGCTAGCTGCTGCATTAACATGTTCAGGTTTTGGAGCTTTTTGGGTATTCTGGCGTTTCCCCGCAGGAACGTTGGTATCTTCCGTTCGAATATCAACAAAAATGTTCATACCTTGTCGGATAGAGAGTTTAAAGAGCCTGGTGAAGGCCCCCAGATCTTCTGACAGCATTTTGTTTTCCTCTGTAAGCGACTTCAGGCAAATTTCCAGAGCGTCTAGTCTTGCAGAGTTTTTAGCCGATGCAAGCATTGTGGCATAGTATGCCTCTTTCATGGCTTCCCCTTGCTTGACAAGAGCTTTGGCCAGCATGGTTCTCATTCACCAAGCCTCACTCTGTGTCCGAACAAACTGCGTGGCTCTAGTGGTCGGGGTTCCTGGATCTGAAATCCACTCTATTTATTCCTCAATTGATTGCATGTCTAGCCTCTCCTGTTCCTCATTTACTTTGGCTTCAATCTCATCAATTTTCTTCTTCCCTTTGGTAGAGACTAAAGTTTCATATGCCTCCCTAGCTTTCTTCAACTCTCTGTTCGCTAACTCATTGCGACTACCCCCAATTGACATAGTGTTGTTGTAGGTGACAGCGGGTGATGGAAACACTTCAAACCCTAGACAAAGAACAATACAGAGCGCTCAGGACAAAGAGTTGAGTGAGGAGCATAAGATGAGAGAGCTCTTTGGTAAGACACTTGTAGTTATAGTGGAGGGATGAGCGTATAGGTTGAGCGAGGTTTCCGTGGATCTCTGGATTCTGACAGAATTACTCCTCTTTCTTTTCCGGAGTGCCTTCCCCTGCCTGCGATCTGAAGCAACGGATTCATCATGCTTGAGGTTTCTTGTCATGGGCCATGTGTAATCTGCTGGGCCTAGAGTTCTCTGACAATCATTCTTCTACAGGATTTCCTTCATCTTCTGATACAGGCGATGGTACCTTTCCTCCCAAATCCAATTCGGGGTATAATGATCCAGGAGGTGAGCCTTAATGGCTATCTTCATTCGTTATTAAGGCGTGTCCCGTCGTACTACTGCACCCCTCCTCCTTGTAATGAATGTCTTTTCTCGATAGATATAAACACTTATCCCAAAGTTCTGTGCATGTGACATCATGCCAACAGGTATCCGGGTAAGTAATATGGTGACTGATCCCATAGTTGGCCAGACAATCAACCACCGCAATTACCGTTCTTCTTACTGCTTGCAGAATGATTCCGTCGAGGCTTGAGAGGTGCTTTGCTATGAGCTTTGTAACCTTGGCCAACCTCCAATGCTTCGTTACCTTACCCAGTTTCAATCCCATCTGCAGTTTCCTTGCGGCATTGATTGCCAAAAGAGAATCCCCTTCTACCACTGTAGCTCTTGTTCCCAGGTGAATTAGTATTCGAAGCCATTGCTCTAAAGTCGCGAATTCCATCTCATTGTTGGTGGCCTCTCCCATAGATTGATTGAAAATATGTTGAATGTCACCTTTATAATTACGGAGGACACCTCCTATACCTACCAGTCTAGGATTGCCTTGAGAGGCCCCGTCAAAGTTCAGTTTGTGAAAGCCTATTGGTGGTGGTAGCTAAGCATTCGTGGAGGTGCCTTGTTGTTGTTGTGGTTCAGACGAACTGGAGTCAGTACCTGCCTCAATTCCAAACGTCTGCAGAATTTGTAAGTCAGTCACCAATAGATCCTTGTTCTGTTCTGCTTTCCATCTGGTAAGAGTTGTTTCCCTCATTTTTTGTAGTATGGTGGCTCTGATAAACTCTATGGTTTTAGCTTCATTGTGAAACACTCTTCTGTTTCGTTCTTTCCCATACTGACCACACTATGAAACCAGGGGTCAATTTCCATAAAGTATTAACTGTTTGAGATTTGGAAAAATTACTTCGCCAATTTTCTATGCTTTCCTGTATTGAGTTTATGTTCCTGTCCGTGCTTTTGAAGATGGTTTCCATCTAGTTCCATAGGCTTTCTGTCCAGTTAAAATTATTGAGGAGGTGATTCATTGATTCCTCCTCATTTTCATACAGGGGGCAGCGTGAGGGGCCTATGAACCCTCTTTTCTGTAGGTTTTCCTAGGTAAGGGTTCTACGGTGCATCAAGAGCCATAGAAAGGTTTTAATTTTCAGCCATAGTTCAGCATCCCATGCTCTGTTATACCAATTGAATTTTTCCCCTTGGTCTCTTTCTTCTATACAGGCTCTAGCTTCTTTGAGGGTGAAGGTACCCCCCTTGAGCTTGCCCTAACGCAGTTGATCTGCATCTTGAGCATTTCTAATTTTCCTTTTAGCCAGCTCTGTTTGCGGAGCCATCTTATTGTTCTCCCTCTCTTCTGGTTGCAATCTGTCGTTGAAGATCCATTGTTTCCACGATTGATCAGTAGTGTCGGGCTTCCAGTAATGATTCACGGTTATCTTCCCTTGTTCCTCGTATCTTCTCTGAATGGTGAGGAAATCTGGGCTTTCAAGTTTAGGTAATTGCTGCCAAGCATCCTCCCAGAATAGAGCAGTTTGTCCATTACAGACTTCCCAAAAAATCTATTCTTGAATTATGCCTCGATTAGCTCTTGCTAGGTTCCAGATTGGAGGCCCTTCTGGAGGTTCTTGCATCCTGATCAGATTCTGAGGGCTATAATGATACGCATAGTTGGCTTTCCAAAGTTTGGCCCAAGGAACGTTCAGTTCTTTAACCCATCTCTACCATAACTTAGCTCCAAAAGCTCAGTTGATAGTGTAAGGATCCTGAAGGCTTAACCCACCCAGGTGCTTGGGTTTGCATATTTTCTCCCATGCCATTAAAGATCACTTCTGTTTAACTGAGTTTCCCGACCACAGGAAAGCTTTCTGGATGAGTTGAATTCTCTGAAGCACACCTTTTGGTGCCGAGAGAATAGAAAGCATGAATTGAGGAATGGCCTGGAGGATAGATTTGGTAAAGACTAGGCAGCCTACAAAGTTAAGGGTTCTATGGGTCCAATGCTAATAACGCTTCTCTAGATTGGTGAGAATTTTATCCCAATGAATTTTTTACCAAGGTTTGTCTATCAGCGAAATACCTAGGTATCTGGAAGGGAGGTTACACCTCTTGAACCCGAGGATATTAGATAGATTTTTCTGGACTGCTAGGTGTGTGTTAAAAAAGAAATGGAAGATTTAGAGAGATTGAGTTCCATACCTGAAGCAAGGCTGAAACGATTGAGAATGATTTTGAAACCAAGAACTTCTTTGACTAAAGGCGTGCCATGCAGCATAGTATCATCGACAAACTACTGATGAGTGGTTACAGGGCATGAGGGCAAGGCTTGGAATACCTGAGTTAAGCTATCCTCTTTAGCTTTTCTGATAAGCCGGCTTAGACCTTCCATTAGTATTACAAACAGAAAGGGGGACAGGGGATCCCCTTGCCGTATACCTCTAGTAGGTGTAAACTGGGCTATGGGAGCTCTGTTGACTAGGATAGAGAATCTGGTAGACTTAATCAGGGCTAGGATCCATTTTATCCATCTCTTCGCAAAGCCAAAGGCATCCAGAATAGCCTCCAAGTAGTTCCAGCTAACTTTATCATAAGCCTTCGAAAGGTCCAACTGCATTAGCATGCCAGCTTTTTTCTGAGTTTGGAGAGTATGAATTATCTCTTGAGCTAGCAATATGTTATCCATAATCTGTCTACCTTCTACATAGCTTGATTGTTCTTCAAAAATGATCCCCGGAAGAATTGGCTTTATCTGTTAGCTATGACTTTAGATATGATCTTGTATAGAACATTGCATAATGCAATTGGGTGAAACTTCAACTGTGTGTTTGATTCCTCCTCCTTTGGTATAAGGGTTATGAAGGTAGAGTTGAGGGAGTTTAGGATGGATGAGGAGCATTGGGAGTCTTCCACCACCTCCCAAACCTCTGTTTTGATTATTTCCCAACAAGCTTTGTAAAAGTCGATGGTGAAACCATTCAGTCTTGGCGCCTTATCATTGTGCATATCCCTCACTGCTTCTTCCACTTCTTCCAAGGTGATCGCTCGATTTAGAGACTTTTTTTGATCCTCTGTGATAAGCTTGGGAATAGAAGTCATTAAATCCCTGATAGCATCCTCTCTGTTAATGCTAGGTTCCAAAGAAATTTGGCTAAAATGGTTTATGAGGAGGGCTGATATTTCATGATGGGTTTGAAAAGAGGTCCCCTGTTCATCCTTTATTCTTAATATTTTATTAGCACTCCTGTGATCAATGGCCGAGTGATGAAATAATTTTGTATTCTTTTCACCTTCTTTAAGCCACTGAATTCTAGATTTTTTCTTCCACAGAGTTTCCTCCTATTGGCATTTGGCCTACCAATTCTGCATAAGTATCTGTTCTGTGTTCATCATTTCTTGATTAATATTCCCCTGGATCCATTCCTTGTGAATCTGTTCTAATTGCTCCTCCAACACCTTCTTTTCTTTAAATATGTTACCGAAGACCTCTTGATTCCAAGATTTTAACTTGGTTTTGATATGTTTAAGTTTAGCTTGGATATTGTACATCTTGGTTCCCCTTATACCAATCGGTTCAGTCCACCACTATTTTATTTTCGATGTGAACTCTGGATGACTAAGCCAAAACTTTTCAAATCTGAAGGATTTGTTCCTTGAGGTGCCAAGGATGGCCGCATTCATTATTATGGGCTAGTGGTCCAATCCTCCACTTGGTAGAATGTCTGAATCCACAATAATCCCTTCCAGAAGGATGGTTTCTGTAACTAAGAACCTGTCTAGTCTAGAGGCAATTTGCCTATCACCTCCCCTTTTATTGTTCCATGTGAATGCACCGCTCTTGGGGAAGATGTCTACAAGCTTTAATGATTTGATAAAGTCCTTGAAAGCTTCAGCATCCCGATTGAGCGTTCTGATGCCTCCTTTTTTTTCCGTGAGAGAAGTGATCATATTAAAATCTCCTCTGAAAATTGATTTTTCTAGGGGATATCTATGCTGCAAGTTGGATAGACTTCTAAGCATTAGCAATTTTGCCTCTAGTTTCTGAGGGCCATAGACATTTGTGCATAGATAGGTGTCTGGATTCCTTACCATTTGGAATTCTATTGAGATGTGAGATCTAGCAGCTTCAAAAGATATAAGCTGGAGTACCCGAGGATTCCAAAGAGTGGCTAAGCCCCCTTCCATTCCACTGCTTTCTATCTCAAGGCAATCCATTCTTTTTCCAAATTTTTATTGATGATTTTCATTATTTTTCTAGAACATTTAGTTTCTTGCAAAAAAATAATATCTGGTTGTTCCTTTTTGACTTTTTTCTTTAATAACCACTGTTTCTTTAGGCTATTTAGCCCTCTAGCATTCCATGAAAGTACTTTCATAATTAACAAATTTTTAGGAAGTGAATGTGAAAGCCTGAAGGGCTTTCATCTTACCTGAGTTGAGGAGCATTTGACTGAGCTCTTGTAATGCTTCATTGTTTGTTCTTCTTCCTCGTTTTTTCCAGTTCTTTGGGTTGGTCGTGGTTTGATGTAGTGCTTGAGCTCTCACCCCTAGACCCTTTGCTGTTCCCAAGCTTCTTTTCTGCATGTCAATTTTTGCTTATTGTATTGCTATGAATAACGTGTTGATTTTGTTCACCTCCTCTTCAAATATGTGTTCTATGCCTTTCTTTTTCCATTGTTCTACCATGTTTGGTAGATCCATACCTTCCTGTTCTAGAATGTCACTTAACTCCATATCCTCTAGCCCCATTTCACTAGTTATCATTTCTGAATCTTCTTCCAGTCCCTTTGTTGGTCCAGGAGCAAGTGGGATGTTGCTTGATGGATTGGAATTAGGGTCTTGTGTCCTTGGTGTCATTGTGGTCTAGCTGTCTCACAATGGATCTTGCTCTTGATTGGTTTCCTCTGGTTCTGTCTCTGATTCCAACACCTCAAATGCATTTCCTATGCTTTTGATGGATGTACTTGCTTTATTTTGTTGTGTTTTGTTTGCTCGCTATCTAGCATGAGGTCGAATAAAAGCCTCCTTATTCTTACCCCCTATATTTTCCTTGGGTTTCTTCGTTGTTCTGTTCATTGGGCATTCTCTGATCAAATGTCCATGTTCATGACATTTCCTGCATCGAAATGGGATCTGCTCATAGTCTATAGCTTGAAAATATACTTCATCTTTGTATTCCAACCACAGACCTTCATGCAGAGCCCCTGAAACATCCATCTCGACACAGATTCTAGCACAGGAGGTGTATCTCTTCTGTAATGTTGCCTCTCAGGCTTTGATGAAGGTACCTAACTTCTTGCCTATCTATTCTAGCGGTGCATGTCTCCAGTAGTCAATCGGTAGAGAAAACAAGCGAATCCAGAAAAGTACTTGTTTGAAGGTTTCCTGTTCTGGTGCGAAGTTGGGCTTCCAAGGTCTCATGTATAGACCTGTTGAGGTAAAGAAATATGGGTCTCCATCGAAGATGCGATCATTGTCATCCAGCTTGGTGAAAACCACCGTGAAGAATCCTTTGGCCCCTAGGTGGAGTCTTACATCTCCTCTAGGTTTCCATTGCTGCTTGATCCACAAGCACAGGGCTCGTTCTGTTGGCTAGAAACCCATAAACTTGTAGATCACTGCAAGTTCTACCATGTCTTCTCGGTAAGCCTATAGTTCTGGGTCAGAGATTATTACCCATAGGTTTTCAGTGGCTTTAGGTTTGCAATGTCCTTGGTTCTCTTTCTTTTTGGCACCCATAGTTGTTCCTTCCTGTTCTACTTTACATTGGTTCAGATCTTCCTCTTTCTTTGTTCGCTCATCCTCAAGCTCCTTCTCTTGTGATATTTTCTCTGGAAAAGGGTTTTTCCTATCTCTACCTGCTGTATTATTGCTACCATTGATTTCTTTTCGTTTCTGGGTGTCTTTGGCCTCGACGTTTAGCTTTCCTTTATTGGTCAGATCCTCCTTTCCTGTCTTCTCAGATCCCGAGATTTGCACCCTGTCTAGTGTCGTTTTATCCTTGTCCATCATTGCCTGTTTATGAGATGGGATCTCGTTGGCCGCCACATTTTTCATTTGTTGGGTCAGAACCTGCCCTCTTCTGCGAAGCTTTGCAGCTCTAGCACTGTCCTCCTCTAGATTTGGTACTATGATTACAACTTGATCAGGTATTCTTCAAACCCTAGCCCCCATGAACCTCGTTATGGGATCTCTTCAATGTTGGGATGAGGCCATTTCTTACCATTATTAAAACAATATACTTAAATTATATATATTCAAACAACATTAAAATTATATGCTTTCGACAAGTATTTAACCATGGTTACACAAATAAAACTAAGTACCATTCTAATCACAATTTATCCTTTTGTCCACAATTTTATATTATATTTTTTTGGGTTATAGTTTTAGTATTTATAATTATTTCATTAATTTTAATTTAAAAGAATTAAATTTATTGATATCTTTTATTTATATAAAAATAATGATATTTTTTTTTTTAATATTATTAGCCTAAATCTATTTTAACTTGAGATTTACCAAGTGTCAAGAGAGATTAAATGTCTTTGGATATTAAGATATTTGCATCTCAAGAGATTTGATCTCTCTCAGCCCTTGGTAGATCCACAATTAAGATAGAGGCCACTAATCCCTCCCTTTAATTAGGATATATTCCACATGAATACCACCATGAGTTCTCATAAACATGAAGCTCAAAATCACGAATAACTTCACTAAATCAAATTTAGATTAACTACCCAACAAAAATCAATAATAAAAAAATAGCACAGATTCTTTTATTTTAACATAGACTTATTTTTATTTCAAATTTACATCAACTAAGCAATGAAAATTCATAAAATGATAATAATATAACATAGAGCTTTTATTTGAACATAGGCTTATTTTTATTTCTATTTCAAATTTAAATAAACTAAGCAACAAAAATTGATAAAATAATAATAACACAATTTTTAATTGAACATAGCGTTATTTTTTATTTTATTTTGATTAAGTCAAAACTTTTACACAAACAAGATCACTTGCATAGAGTGCCACGTCATTCAAACCCTAAAAAATGTCCTATAGGGACATATATATATATATATATGATTTAAAATGGATTTATATATTATAAAGTTTTAATAAACCCGAGATCTATTTTAATTCTGATTTACCAAGCATTGTCGAGGGATCAAATGTCTTTTAACTTTAAAAGAGGTTTGCATCTAAGGAGATTTGATTCCTCTTGGCCCTTGGTAGATCGAGAGTTAAAATGGATCTATGCTAGTTTAATTCCCCCCTTTAAATATACTATATTCCACTTGAATATGGTTAATACCATGGGTTCTCATACCACAGGTGAATACCATGTGTGAATACAATGAAGTTATTTGTTAAGTGTTTTTTTTTATTATTTTTATTTTATTTTGATAGTGGGTTGGAGAGCACCTCTTGGTGCAAAGAATGTGTTTATCCATGCAGGGTCTCAAAAAATTAAGATTAGTGGCTCTTGGTTTTATCTTAGTGTCCAAATTTTCAAGTAATCTAACTTCATTAGCAATGCCCCTTTCATACTGGGCTTTGATTACTGTTTTACGTTTTCTATAGTTGGGATTGTTGATTGATAGAGAAAGATCCACATATTTGATTATTATAGTTGACATTGCTGAACCACCAACCAAGTCCATCTTTAATACATGATGAAATGTGAAGAACATGAATAGTAATAAATATAGAGAAGCACGAAAGATAGATCATTCAAACTAGCAATGCCTCTTCCGTACCAGGATTTGATTACCGTTTTAAGTTTTATGTGGTTAGGATTGTTGATTGGTAGAAAAAGATCCACATATTTAGGTATTATAGTTGACATCGTTGAACCACCAATCAGGTCCATCGTCAATACATGATGAAATGTGAAAAACATGAATAATAATAAATATAGAAAAACAAGAAAAATAAGTCATTCAAACCCTAAATGCCTAATAAAAACAAATAATTTAATTTATAACTATAAAATATATTTTAGATGTAAAATATATTTATATATAACAAAGTTTTAATAAATGATAATAATGTGTTTATCCCGATAAGTTTTCAAGAAATCAAGATCAACCATTCTTTGTTTTATCTTAATGTGCAAATTTTCAAGTAACTGAACTTCATCATGAATGCCCCTCCATAATGGGATCTAATTATTGTTTTAAGATTTTTTTGGTTGGGATTATTGATTGATAAAGGAAGATACACAAATTTATTTATTAGTCCCTGCCTTCGGCGTAGCAGGGACTATTGGATCGATCAATCGTTGACTTCCTATTAATTCACTTTGACCAAACAATATATTCCCGTACATTTCAGGTTTAAACGAATGTTTTAAATAAAATATTCTACTCAACAAACTTTTATTGAAAGTTTTTGTTTCGACTTCTTATTGCCGGCTCGATTGTATACTTTTCTCAAAACTTAGGATAAAGAGTTTGGGGCTCGAATGTGTACTTTTCTTAAAACTTAGGATAAGCAGTTTGGCAGGCTCGTGTACTTTTCTTAAAACTTAGGATAATTAGTTTGGCAGGCTTGACTCTATGCTTTTTCTAAAACTTTGGACAACTAGTTCGAGGTATGGCTGTATACAGTAAGAGACACGCATAGATTGCATGCAGTCCAGGTGTCTGTGCTCTTAGTCAGCTTCTTCTTGCCATTTATCACTTCACAACAACGTGTTCAGTCACCCTGCCTCGTCTTCATTCACAACAATGTGTAAAGAAATTTCTTATTACATATCCTGCATATCCTCCCGACAACAGCCGAAGAAGTCATCATAGAGAGCAGAGGTCGTTACATATCCTACATATCCTCCTGACAACAACCAAAGAAGTCATCATAGAGAGAAGAGGTCGTTACATATCCTGCATATCCTCCTGACAACAGCTGAAGAAGTCATCACAGAGAACAGAGGCCATAGAGGTCAGTATATAGAGGCAGATAGAGGCAAATATTCAAAAGGGAACTCAAACACTCAACCTTTCAGCAAAGGAAAAGGTAAGGTGTTTTAAGCGTCCTTCAACTCTACCTACCCTATTAATGTTGAATCTGAAGTATATAATTAGATTCACTGTAAAAAACATACCTGTGCAGAGAAAAGAATGTGTGGTGACCCTTGAACCAAGCCTGTTTTGTTTTTGTAGCCTTCTATCTGAATAAACAAGCAATTTATCACTGTTAAATACTGTTAAATAAGGTAAAAATGCATTCTTTCAATGATTAACCTGATGCTTTTGGAATTTAGTACATGCAGAATATTACCAAATTATTAATCACTCTTCTTTTGCAAGTTCTTACATGCAGAATATTACTAGATTATTACCTTCCGACAACAGTAATGAGCACTGCCGATGATTGACTATCAACTGCCCTTCCAGCTCAATGACTATTGTCTATGAGAGTCATTATACTTAAGGCAATGAGAAAAGGGTAAATGATAATGGGCTATAAGCAATGAGAACAGGCTATGGTCTAGGGGATTACAAAAGGAAATGAATGTTGCAGTCCTCTCTCTAGTGAGCAGGCTAAAGAAGCCAACCCGCCTGCCTGCCGAATTGATGATAATATCATACATATGCATCGTAGGTTCATACCTGGAGTATCTGGCCTTTGCTTCCCTATCTCAAGTTCGAGGATCCTTCAGTTCTGGCCTTGGCTGGACCGGGAACTATCCATGGCTCAGGCGAGAGGTATACAACTTGGCTGGATGACCATGGTGGCTGCTATAAGCAGCTAATGTCCCGTACTACACAGTAATAATGAAGATCCCTCTTCTCACCGATAATGTCAGGGATGCGGATTCGAAGAACTAAAGAAGAAAAGTTTCGGCATAAAAAAAGCAAGTAGGCATATTCTAGCAATGATGTATGTCTTCATTCTTACTGACAGAACCTTCCTACAGACCTAATTAAGGCTGCTAGTATGCGTAGGTCCCAATCACTTTGTTGCGCACTACATACCTTGTTTAGTGCTTCGCGCACATTATCAAGTGCTTCCGCATGGATATCCTTCTGTGCGCTTGTTCTCTCCACATTATGTCATTCCTACCTAAAAACCTAGTTGCGCAGTTTCCCCCCCAACCATATTTCCCAATGTGCAGTTTAGGTGTATCTGCATAGGTTGTTTACCATATGCTTGTACCCCTCTGGACAGATGTGCACGTGGACCATCCTGGTCATTATATCTAGCTGTTGGCCACCCCATATGCTTCCCAAACCATGTGTGCATCATCCTCCTACATGTGTGCCAGTCATCAATGTTTCCTTTCTGCGTACCCCACCACCTCACGGGTGTAGTGCGAAGTACCCAATTCAAGGCTTCGAATCGTTGCTTCTTTGGCACCTCCCTTTCAAACTTATCCAAGAATGCATCTACCTCACTTAACCCATCATAAGTAGGCAGAGCTCTCATTTTTGTTGATACATAGTGCAGTGATCTCATCATCATGTTACAATTCAGTGTAGTCACCTAATGTAATCGATTCTACCATCTCTTGATCTCTTCATTTCAATCTGAGGTACAGGAGCTCTCGCGCTCCCATGAAATTTGCCCATCCACGGTAGGGTTCACCCAGTCCTAGTCTCGTGTTGTTATCTTATAGATGCAATCCAATTCATCGTCACTTTCGTAGTCGCGCACTGGTTCTGTATAACATGATCCTTCAGCAGGTTCCAAGGGTATGATTACGCATAGTGACTTATTTTCAAAATTCATTTTGCGCTGCTTCAGATTAATCACCCCATTCATGTCAGTGGCCTAATC
>APFE030606064.1:0-15078 GCA_000404065.3 Pinus taeda
TAGAAATTAACCTTGAAGAAACATTAGCCAATAGATCAACTTCCCGATTAGCAATTCTAGGTACAGATTCAATATTAAAAGTTAGAGTTTTTACATCAAATCCCATACCTCATGTTGATAAGCCTTGAAATAAGCTGAAAGGAAATGTATTGAGTTCTTTACCTTTTTGACAATTATCTCATAATCTCCATAAAATTTTATACACTTAACTTGCAGGCCGAAAGCCTTACGTAATCATTGAATGAATTCTTTGCATTTTGCAACATTGTTAGTGCATTGAAATTCAATTCTACACATAATGAAGATCTTATTACCTTTTGAATCGATAAGAACACAACCTACACCATCTCCTTTTTTTATCTACAGCCATCAAAATAAAGTGACAAGACCTAAGACTCATCAAAATTAGACATATTACTGATATCAATAATTTGGTGATCAGAAGTAATAACCGTGTTAGCTCTGCTACATACTTTGATATCTCAAGGGTCAAATGCAGGTTTAACCACATCGGTTATGCTCATAAAGGACTCACATCAGTCATGCTTCTTCTGCTCCTATCTCTATTCTTTCCTCCAAAACCTATAATAAACTCTGTTTATACAAGCCCTGAGTACAAAGTTTAAATCCCCACAAACCATATTCATATGACCTCGCGCTCTCATAGTCCATTATCACCTTTTGATCACAGTCGTTGAATTTTTGTTCCCTGATCCAATGGTTCCCCGCCGCTAATAACTTGCCTGTTGGTTTTCCCATCGTCCGATCATCTACAGTGCAATCCAACGACATCTTCTTCCCCTGCTGCCAAAACATAGCCGCACGTTAACTCGCGATCAGAACAGTTTTGGTCCCATCACATCTGCCACATGTCACACGATAACTCACATCACAAGCCCTTGTACAATTACCACCCGACATTCGATAGTGGTGCGAGCAATACTGCTTACCACTTAAGCCCGCTCTCCCCACCCAATAAGCTCCGTGCATCTTCTGTGCTCAGCGACCATTGGATCTGCCCGCCTGAGATCCAACGGCCTGTGATCAACCCACTCTCATATCTCCCAATATCTTCTGCAAACCAATATTCGTCGTCCATCTGTGAGATCCAACAGCTCACAATCATTTTGCCTCCATTTCCTCCCAATACAAAAATCTTTGTCGTCCGGTCATTTGATCCAATGGCTAGTTTCGTGTCTCTATTCAGTTCGTCCACTCACCATGAATTCCACGCTCATTAACTGCTCTGTGCACCCAAAGGACGAGTATAACCAGTACACAGTATCGTTTGTAGCACATCCTCAACCACTGCATTCAAGAAACAGAGTGGTCGAGAAGAAAAGGAAAAGCCTTGAGCAGTTAAATGCATTTATCAATTATGGAATTTCTTCCATACGACACTCCAACTACTCGAGAAGGACGACAGAGCATCCAAGAAGATCAAATCTATTCACTGAAGCAGGTAGACTGCACGAAAAACTCCATCAGATAGTTAAAGCAGTTAGTGGTCAATTATGACCCCTCCACACATAGAACAACAGAACATCTTTGTAATCAAACTCTATATATACCCAAAAACATGATGTAATCAGGGTTGATGGTTGTGGTTTTGGTGTAAGGTTCAACTTCTGGAGATTGTAACTACTTTTATACTTGCAGTGTCTTGTTTTCATTTTCAGCTAATACAAGCTTCTTTTGCTATTAATTGCTCACTTTTCACTTCTATTCTATTATGGGCTATGCTTGTATTACATTTCTCATGAACTCTTGATATTTAGCATTAGAGGAGCTGTCATACTACCTCTATGTTAAAGCCTTGTTTGTATCACTGAATGTGTTATTCAAGTTTCGGTTTACTTAGTGATAGAGAGAAGTCATCCTGTCTGTGCAATAGGAAACAGATTTGCAGACCTCTTTACTCATTGCAACTGGCAATCACAAGGTCCTGTGCATCTACTGGTGTGGTTAGTATTCTCCATGTTCACCCAATTCTTACATTGTGAGTAATTGGTGGTCTAAAGCCTTGTAGTCTGGGGGTGTTCACGCATGTCTGGAGTCAAGCAAAGTAGGAGTGGTTATTTGGCTTGAATAAGCATCATTCCTTCCATTCATCCATTTCCAACGTCATGTTGAGTTTGTAATGTTCCCGAGCATCTCTGAGATACAACCTAGGAGAGTTTCTTGGGGTGATAACATTAATTAGAACCGTTGTCGAGGAGAGGAGAATGAAGCTCAACTTCCCTGGGAGAACGACACAGTTCCAGATTTTGATGATAGACAATTTTTGGGCACATTTCTGGTTGTAATCATCTATCTGGCGACTCTACTGGAGGATCAACCTAGTGGCGACTCCACGTTTCAGTTTTGGCTCAGTTTGTGAGGCATACCTGGAGAAATCCTTAGAAATCACCAGCTGACCCAGTGCCTGACCTTGAGAAGATTGTTAAATCGAAGAAAACATCACAGAAAGGAGGATCAGGATCAAGTAAGCCTAAGAAATCTTATGTATATCTGCAAGAGAAGGTTATAGTTGAGAATACACAGTTTGAAGAATTAAAGCCTAGTATTGCTAGTGAAGAATCACCTTCAGGGATTCATAAAGCTCCTTGTTCATTCAGTTCCCCTTTGGATCTCAGTCCAAAGAGAGTCTCCCATACAGTCCATCATATTCCCTTGTCTCTATCATCCATTTCGTTGTTCCCCACTATTCAATCTATCAGTATCCTTCCACCTACCCCAGTCATGGCAGGCCAGCAAGCACCTACACATATGGAAAGAATCATAGCTGCTAGGTATGGACCCTTAGTCTTGCTTGTTCCTTTGAATGCCACACCTGCAGGAGAATACCAGAAGTATATGCCTAGGTTCATTGGTACAGATGGGGTAACAACTGAAGAACACCTTGAATCTTTTTATAGTTATGTTGATAACCTGGATGGGAGTTTTTGTCCAGAGCCTTGATGGAGAGGCTAGAAAGTGGTTCAGAGAATTGACCCCTAGATCTATTACTGATATTGAGGCCCTAGATGATGTATTTTTGAAGCACTAGGGAGATAAGAAAGGCTTTCTATATTACCATAGTGAGTTTGGTAACGTGAAGAGAGAGAATGGGGAACCTTTGCCTAATTGTAATAAAAGATTCAATCATATCTATAGTAATGATCCGGATCTTGAGAGGAGGCCCCCAAGATCTAAAAGATTGAAATGGATCTTGGGAGGAGAGACCCCCAAGATCTGAAAACTTGCAATAGATATTGGGGGAAAGGCCCCCAAGATCTGAAAACTTGAAATTATAGAAGAAAAATATGAGAATGCCCAATAAAAAAAACCACAAAGAAACTTTTTATTAAAACCCACGTGGAAATAAACCAGCTAGCGCAATGGTAGCTTATCTCTGAGAAGAGATGTGACAGCTACATGCCTCTGAACTGTAAAAGCTACATTGTGGCGGACAATCTGTCCTTTTACAAAATGTGACTTGTTACTTATAGTATTTTTCTAGTTACAATACCATGGGTCAATTCCATGGGTGAATGAATACCATGGGTGGATTTTACAATACCACAGGCAGATGCCATTTACAATACCATGGGTCAATTCCATGGGTGAATGAATACCATGGGTGGATTTTACAATACCACGGGTGGATGCCATTTACAATACCATGGGTAAATTCCATGGGTCAATACCATAGATAACCAATACAAGGGGCCATTTTCCATTCGGATAAAAAATTGTCATTTTGTGTGAAACATTTTGAGTCATTGCTGCAGTTAGTTTTCCTTTTTTAATCATTCACATTAAGGAGAGTTGAAAACAAATACATGCATTTTTCATTTTAGAATTTTGGTTTGTGTGCACAAAAGAGTGATTTAGGGCATTGCACTAGTGTGTGTTCTTTGGTGCTTTCTTAAAAGTACCTCAATGCTCTATCCCTTTTAGTCAGGATTTTCATTGGTCAAATAAACGAAAAGATTGCTTATCATTGTAGATGCATCTTTAGGAAGTTCAGATCACATTTTCACAGTGAACCATCAAAGGAAAACTTTTAAGAAAGATCAAATTAAAATGAACCTCAATGAACTTAACAATGCTTTGGAATCTAATGCAACACATTTAGAGGTCTAAGCTAGAGATGTGTTCCGGCGTCGTTAAACCTAGTGGCTATCATTTTCATTGAAGGTTGGGTGATTCCTCCTCTTTGATATGACAAGTGCTAGCACGGACTTGTGCTCCTCGTACCATCACATATATATTGGGAGACCCGTTGATGCCTTGAAAATCGCTACATCAACATTGGGGAAAACCACCCGGTCTGGACCTTAAAGGAAACTCCTTTTCTGTTTGGTGTGGTGGCTCCGACTGGATATAATGGGACCAGTTTCCCAATGATTTGTAAATAGGATGGATAAGTGGTTGGTTTTCTATTATCTAATGATAATGATGGACGATTTATTCTAAAATGCAGAATAATAAACAACTAATCTATCCCGGGGAATTTCAACTTTAGTGCAACTTTTGATAATTCTTATTTACAAATAGGCATATAGATGACTCCATTTATAAATAAAAACATTCCTTCATATGATAATTACTTTGTTCAAGTAGTTGAACAAAGTAATAATTAAAACATTATTACACTATTCGTCATATATCATTGATATAAATATGATTGAAAGAATAATATTCCTTAAACATTAAATAGTGATAAGTAAAATGACTGCTGTTAAAACACTAACATATATCAAATGATAGTAAGATTAAATAAACATTGATTCATATAAAAGAATGGAGCAAAGACATAGATAATAGTACCATATGTAATTTGAATCCTTTTCGACATCAATCAAATTTAGATTCCGTCTTCCAACTTAGAAATACTCTCACAAAAAGCAATAGTGCATATCTCTTCAAAGTATTCTTCATCAAAATTTAGAATACAGGTCTAGTTTTCATAAAAAAAATACATATCGGAAGAAAAATAGTGCAACTTCTGATCCAAGTTTTGATACAAAAATTGAGGACCCTTTCTAAAGACATGAAAGGGTCTATAAATACTATCTAAGCTAACTAACTGTGAAATAAAAATGCTATGAGGTGGTATGACCAAATCATGAAAATTTCCTTGAAATAGGCACGATTGCAATCGGTAAAATGATTCATTGTTTCGGCCGATAATCCTTTGGTTTGAGCTGGCATATAGCTAGCATTTGTTGCAATTCTGGAGGGTGACTCAAACGTGAATGCAGTTGGGCTGAATACGTAGCATCATGAATTTCAGGAATCATATAACCGATTGCATCGGTTAAACATTTAAGTGCTGCCTTTTGACTATGCGGTTTAACCAGAAAGAACCAAAAGGTGTCCCAAGTTAAACTTTGGATGCATGCGATTAATCTCTCTTTCTTTTCTAAATCCTACTTGCATGACTGCTCCAATGCTTTTGCTGATGGTAATTTACCTGGAGTGCATTTTGAAATCAAATTAGACAAATAAAGAGTATCATTAATTAATTCAATCAAATTACCAATGGCTGATCTGCATCTTGAAGTTTCCCTTTCTGCCTTCATTAATTGGGATTGCCATTCTAGGAAAAGAATTTCCTTGTGTGATTCTAGAATTCGAGGCAGATTTGCAGCTTGCCCTTCACTAGTTTCTTGCCAAGCAAGAAAGTTTGTCAATGTCTCATCGGCCTGCTCCAATTTTTTCCTTGCGTTAACTGATTTGTCAATCATTGATGAAGAAATTTCACAGAGGGGCTCAGCAAGAGAAACATTATGACATAGTAAATTTAATTGTTTAATCAATACCTTATTGATCTGGAGAGCTTCGGATCTGAACTCTGCTGATTGAGGAAAACTTTTGAATTTTTCTATTTGTTGTGATAGTTGAGCAATTTGCTCATCTTTCATTTTTCTTAATTGTTCGTTCATTGACTTTAGCTTGGCCAATGCTAGGGATAATTATTTTTGTTTTTGTACTGCACTTTGTTCTATTCTCTGCTTCTCCTCGAGCAATTGCTCATTTAGCTGGTTATTTGATTTCCATTGTGTTGCGAATTGCTGTTCTAATTGCTCTATTCTCTGCTGCCTTTCAGATACCTGTGCTTCCAGTGAAACAATTGTATAATCTTTTTCTTTGAGTAAATTGCTAACTTCTGATGCTTTATCCATAGTAGCTACCGAGTGTGCCCCGGCATATTGGGAGAGTTTTGTAAGGTCTTAGGAAGGATTAATTTCTTCTCTCCATACCACATTAGCCATTTCTGTTTGTGGGGGTAAAAGAGAAGATTGATCAAACTTTCTCTTTTCCTTTGTCTTTTTACTATAGCCCTATGCTTAGGGCTGTAGAAGACATCTAAAGGTGGTATTTCTTCTACATGTAGGATGATTTCATCAGATGGATTTTCTGGAATTATCTCCATATATTTCTGAGTGATAGGTGGGCTGCTGGTTCCTTCAGTTGGAATCATATTAGTTGCTGTTTTGTGACCAGTTGTCACTTCAGGCGTGCTGAATCCCTGCAAGGTCTCAGTATTTCTTATTATGGAATCGAACTGTTGCCATTCTTTAAGAAGCTTGGGATCAATATGAGTATCTGTATCCATAAGTTGGCTACCCTTTCCTTGTTCCTGTTCCCATTGCTATTCCTGTTGCTGTTGCTGTTCAGAGATCTTTTTCACATCAGAGGACTTATCGGGAACTATTTGTTCAGCTTGACCAGATGACTGGATTGTAGGAGCTGTGACTAAGAGGTCTAAAGGCAGAGTTTGAAACCTCTATTCTCTAAGCCTATTAAACACTTCTAATCCTTCATCTTGATATTTGATTCTGGCCAATGATTTAAATTGAAATAAAGATTCGACTGAGGAAAATAGATCATCAAAATCATCATTTTCATGATCAAACTTTGCAAGTTTAGCTTGTTCAAGAACATTATAGGCAACTTTTCTTGGATCATATTGTTTGTTGGGAATTGTTGCAAGATTCAACATTTGTATTTTTTCTGCCTCCTTTTCAGCATGTTTGTAATCATGAAGAGTGAAAACACCGCATCTTAAAGGGAATGTAGGCCATGCCTATTTTTTGGAATTTCTAAGGATTTTGGATTTCCCATCTACTGTTATTTGATAGGCCAATTCCCAAGCTAACAGTTTATCGGGCACATACAAAGGAAGGACATGAGGTTTTGTAAGGCTACCAAAAAGCCTTATATAAGTGAATTTTTCTTCCCCAAACCAACTGCCTACTGCTATCAAATCTGTTTCTGCTTCCGGAGATATCCTGGGAGTAGGCTTATAAACAATGGAGTAATAAATAGGCACAATAAAACCATTACAGGTTTTATACAAATGATTTTTGTAATTAGCCTTCCATAACTAATCATGATAGATATGGATTGGTTGAGGGTTTGTGGGGGTCCATCTCCATCTGAGCAATGGAAATTCAAAATTGAAACAAATAGTATCTATAATGAATGCACTGTAATAGAATTGGGGGATGGTCCTAGTAGTTTGATATGCATTTGCTCTGTATTCTAGGATTGCTGTGGCTAGTTTGTCAGATAAAATATTGGCCCAATCCATTACATAACCATTGATTGCTACCTCCATTAGAGGGACCATTTCTATAGTAAACTTAGCAGAGTCATGTATTCCCCACATCCTACACATCATAGCTCCGGCATAACAGTAAGGAGAAGCCAATTAGTATACAGAGTACTTACCTAATGATTCATGCTTGTGCTTCTCGGGAAAATGTCTCCATTGCTTAATCGGGGCTGATTCTGACTCATTTTCTTTCGCGAACACTTCAAGGAAGGCTTTGTTGTACCGCTTTTCAGGTTCAGGTAAGTGATACATTTTCCTTAGATCATCTGGCTGAAATGAGCCGAATACTCTCTCATCATTCGTGCAAAAGGTTTTGTTTGTGACTGAAATTTTTTCCACCACCCATCTCACAACGTCAGTATGGGAGTTTCTGTGAAGAAAGGAGCATGCTAACTCTTTAAGAGTTCCTTCAGACTTATCAATCGAATCAATCGTGGTCTCTTCTGATAGTTCTTCGGGTTGCTCCATTTCAATTAGATTATAGATACTTTCCCAGCTAGTATTTCTTAGTCTGAGACATGTCGTGTCTGATATTAATCTCTTTTTGCTTGGTCCGAGATCTTTGGCTGGTTGGGCTGCCACTACAGGAGCTGCTGCTACTGGTTTCTTTGATTTCTTTCCCATTTTGCTTCAGATTTCTGTTTTCAGCGGAATTCTGCACAAGCGATTAAAAAACCGTGATACAGAGAAATGCTGCAACATACCAATATGATAATGAAAAAGAGTTATGTCGATTAGCGAGTGATAATGGAATATAGTTAAAGGTTGCCGCAGATGAAATCTAAAGAAAATATCTACCCTTAATTCCTTCATTAAATTGTTGTTTAACCTGTCAATCATGGTAAAGAAGGTTTTAAATGCCCATCATGTCACTTATATGCTGAATGATTAATTAAAGAGTGCCTTAGATTCATTTGATAGATGACCAGTGATAAATCGCAAATCGACGGTTTAAATCATCAAGGGAAAGGTTTTAACACTTGCTTTGAATATCTCCGATCTCCGAAAGGTGATATAATGCATGCAAACCAATATATCTTCGAGATGCGCGCCTAATAAATATATCACAATCGGGAATGCACTCAGGCTTTATTGTTTTGTCAATGCGATTTCACCGATTGCCAATTGCGATATGCTTTATCGCATCAGAGGATTTGAGTCTGCCTTCGTTTATGTATTGGTTTGTTGTTGTCATTACCGATTTTCCGATTGCGATGTGCTTTATCGCATCGGAGGATTTGAGGGGTTCCATTATAATATGCTTGGCATTTGGCTTCTCCGATCTCTGATTGTGATTGCCTTTTTGGATCAGAGAGAATGGATGAGACTTTATGTATGGTTCCTTTGTTATTGCGATATGCAATCTTCCGATCGCTTTATCGCAATAACGAAGAGTTTTATAATATATATTTTTTTAAAATCACACTTTTATTTCCATTCAAAAGGCTTTTAAAATGATTGGTTTTTCTAAAGCCTTCTAATAAGGGTTTTCTTATGATGGGTTAATACCAATTTTATTATGGACACGCAAATCTTATTAAAGGGACCCATTTCTTATTTAAATTTTATATAAAGATTTTTAAGAAATTGGGGGTTGTTGTTTAGCACAACAATTGGCGATTCACTGGGAGAAACAGTTATCTCTGAGAAAGTAATATAATACTTTAACTTTCTTAATCTGAAAATCTTAATTGATAGAGAAAATCTAATATAACTAGATAATCATAGATTCTGAATGTAATGATAACTATTTTTGCTATTTCTTTATCATCTTAAAATTAAATACATTCTAAGTTTTAAATAGACCTTGATTGGCTTATAATGATAAAACATAAGACTTTTCCAACTCAGGTTTTATAATGACTCCTTTGTCATAGATAAAGCCTTTGCCGCCAACAAACGTCTATAGTCTCGGCAGGGTTACCTTTTAACCATTTGATCATTCATTGTTCCATCCATTTTAGAGTATAATTAAAAAGAATGAATCCAAAAGATACGTTTCCATATTTTTGTATTGCATTTTTTGATTTGATTTGATTTTATTTTGTAAGAAAAAAAGCCATTGTCCTGGTTTGGTGGCCAGCTGTTGACAATACCATTCACTAGTTGTAATTTAACTAAACAAGTTGGCTCATGATGAGACCCCTTGTCTTATAATTATAAGCCATTACCCTATTTTGGTATGCAGTGTTGGTAATGTCAGTTAAACTATTCCCCTATGATCATGGTAAGCAGGCTTATAATAAGACCTCTTATCTTTTATATCAAATATATTTTAGAATTACACTCTGAGTAATTATAAACTTTGATGGATGGGATGAACAATTTTCTCCTTAAGAGAACATGGATGATAGGATGAGAGTTAAAGATGCTAAGATTGAATCAGTCTTTGTTTTGTATTGATAACCTTTTTTAGGCTTCTAAAACTTTAAAATGATTTACAATATTTCTAAGTTTTGAGAATATTTCACAAAAATAAAATGAGGTTTTCAGAATCTAATTATACCTAATTTCCTAGAATCTTCTTTTTCCCTTAAGGCTTCCATTTCTTAAAAGTAAATATTAGAACTATTTTCTTTTGAGTAACTTTTTTCTTCATAGTAAATACCAATGGAAGGATTTTCACAACTTTATTTCCTAAGATTTTAAACAAACTAATTTATTCACACAAATCGTGCTGAAAATTGAATATTTACAAAGGGATAAGGGGTTACCTCCTCAATTGAAGAAGTTTTTCAAGATAAGGCCATTGACAGGAAGATAATCTCTCTTTCCCGATAGATATTGCAATATGAATGTAGAAGGGCCTATCTTCTCGCTGATTTGGAATGGTCCAAGCCACATTTTCTGTAACTTAGTGTGTTTTCCTTTATCCTCATGGGCTTTGTCCCACTTCAAAACTAGATCACCAACTTGCAAGTGTTTTGAACTGGTTGAAGTTGCATCAAAAGATGACTTAATAATCTGTTGATGTTTCGCATGTACAATTCAAGCTTTCTCCCTTTCTTCTTCTAGTTTCAGGATCTGATCATGTTTCACTTGAATGGAAGATGGGGGAGTTTCTTCAATAAACTGCACTAAAGCTAGTGATGGAAGTACTAAATTTTCTGGTATGACAACTTCCTTTCCATACACTAGATTAAATGGAGAAGTGCCTATAGAAGCCTTATGTGTTATTTGGTCGGCCCACAGTGCAAATATTAAAGACTTATGCCAGTTTTTATGATTCTGTTCTATAGTTCTTTTAATGATTTTGATAAGATTTTTATTGGTGGATTCTGCTAAACCATTACCCTGAGGGTAGTAGTTTGCCGAATATTTCAATTTAAATCCTCTTTTGATAGCAAATTCAAATATATAATTTCCAGAGAAGTAAGATGCATTATAAAAAATAAGAGCATTTTGGACACCAAACCTGGTAATGATGAACTGATATATGAATTCAATGATTGCCTCAGAGTTTGCTGTCTTCAAAAGAATTTCTTCGATCCACTTAGTAAAGTAATTAGTGGCTGTAAGAATATACCTGTGCTGTTTGGACGAATGTGGCATGATTTCTCCAATGATATCCAATCCCCATTGTTCAAAAGGCTGTTCAATGTTGACTGGTTGCAAAGGGAAAGATGACTTCCTTTGTCTTCCACTAGTAGTTTGACAACTTTGACATTTCCTTACATATTCATGAGTATCTCTGAACAAGGTAGGCTAGTAATATCCAACATGAATGATTTTGTGAGCTGTTGTATCAACTCCAAAATGTCCTCCTGCTGGTCCATCATGTAGCTCCTGCAAGACCTTTTTCACTTCAGGTTTTTCTAAGCATCTTAACAAAATTAAATCATAATTTCATCTAAACAATACATCATCTATAATTATGAAGTTTTTTTTCTTTCAGTCATATGGCACGTTTGTTTTTATAAGAAAGATTAGAAGGAGTGTATCCATTTTTCAAATAGAAAATCAGATCTGCATATTGGGATTCAGGATTAGTGGTACTTATCTGATTGATTTCTTCAGTATCTCTTGTACCTTCAGGTTCCTAGATATTAGAAGCTCCTGCTAACAACCTGCAAAAACCTTGGCCTTTGACAATCTTTGCTGGTTTGATTTCCAAGTCATATTCTTGTAATGATGTGATCCAATTTGCTCTCTTTTCTCCTAATTCCCTTTGAACTAGTAACTGTCTTACAGCTAAAAAATGGACTATAACTGTTGTGTGAGCTTTTAAGAGAAAGGGTCCATCGTTTTTAATGGATTTGTATATAGCAAAGGCTTTTTTTTCAACTTCTGAGTAATTAAGTTCGACACCTTGAAGGTGTTATCACCAAAATAGGACCCTGATAGGCTGCTGATCTGACTATCTCGGTGTAACTATTTCAAACCAATATTTTAGCTAAGGCTTAGCCTCCTCAGCCTGAGAGGGCTCTCTCAAAGGGTTAATGATATTGATTAAACATATGGATAGATGGCTAACTCTATGGTTTGTGATTTTATAGTTTATAGGTTGAAAGATGAAGGCTGGCTACCATTGGGCTATGGAGTCAAAGTATGTTTCAGTACCTGAGCAAGATCAACTTAACATGAAAGTCAGGGCATAGAGAGTTTTTATACATCAACAAAACAAAGATACAATGCAAGGAAACACAATTTATAAATACATGAAGGAAGTTAGAGCATCATTGATGAGTTCTAAGTAACATGTATTCATACCACTGCAAGTAAGTGAAAGAGGAAAGCCATGAGACAATAGGACATTAAAACTCTCTTTGAATCCTGAGTGGTGAAGCCAAAACATTCTACCTAGTATGGGAGTCAAGGCATTATAGATTTCAAGTGCAGAAATGAAGATATAAAATAGTGAAACACAGTTAGTTTATCTATGAAAGAAGTCAGAGCATCATTGATGAGTTCTGAGTATCATAAGTAAACACCACTGCAATGTAAGTATTGGAAGATGCCATCAAAACAAGAACATACAAGAACTCTTCATGAATCTTGAGTTGTCTAAGTAGAAACTTTGCATTAGGTTAAAAATATACACAGTCTGCACATAGAGCAGTAGCTGAGCCAAAAAGTCTCCAACCTCTTGCTAATTCAACCTCTTGCTTTATATATAGTATTTACAATATGGATTCCCTCATCCCTTATCAAGAGAATTCGAATTTGCTATGAGTGACACCTATTCTAACCATAAAACAAATTATTAAATACAAATTACAGCTAACTAGCTCCTAGAGACCTAATACAACTAGGAGTGTAACTCCTTATTATGACTAAACCACCTTAACTAAACATTGAATGCATTCTTTTATAGCTGCAACCTCATGAGGTTGAATTTGATGAAGCCTCCCACGTTGTCACTTACTGTTGATGATAAACCCTAGAAATTAGGGAACATGTTTCCCTGTTTTTAGGTTTAAGATCCTTGAAAATTGCACGTGGGACAAAGAATTTATATTCTCATCCATGACATATTTTACGAAACTGAAGGAGGTTTTTGCGGTCCATGCTGTCTAGAACAAAAACCTCTTTTTATTTTTTAAAAAACTTCTCCAGCTGTCCAGAATCTGTCCTTGAAAAACACGTGTAAAATAGGAAAAATCGTTCTCTGAAATTAGGGTTTCAAAGAAAGCTTAGTATCTCCCAACTTAAAACACTTATGAAGAAATTTAGATAGGTTATTTTAGCTGGAGAGTTTATGAAGAGAAACCTCCTTCAAAATTCCAAAATAGATTTTCCTGTGACCAAAAACTGATCTTGAAAAAGACTGTTAAAACCAAAAGACAAAGCTTGACTTTCAACAGTTTCATAGCGCAAGTTTAACCATAAATTCCTCCCACCTCAAAATGAATTTGAAGAAACGGAAAGATGTTTTTGTATTTTATTATGTTAGGAAGAAAAGCCTCTTTCAGTTTTCAAAATTGAGTTCTCAGTTGCTCAGGAACCCTTCTGGAAGTTGACTAGTAAAAGCAGAAAACAAAGACTTTTATGCTAAAATAGGCTTTTTCAATGGTTTCGTAGCGCGCTATGAAAACTCCTAGTTTAGAATCCATGATTTCGTAGCACGACCAGTGAAAATTCTAGGTTTTGCGCTACGAAAACTCCTAGGCAGTTTTGTAGTGCATGAAAACCTTGACACAAGTTTGACACATGGAATTTTAGGTGTGATGTGAGATCAGTGATAGGTAAAACCAGAGTGTTGACCCTATTTGACAATGCCAACAAGACTCCCTTCTAGGTCCTAGACTCTAAAAAAAACCATGGAAAGATTGGACCATGACTAACACCAACCCTTTGGAATCAAACTGATGTTCAAAATTTAGGAATTTTTTTTCAGTGATAACAGAAGGTTTGAACTATAAAATGAGATTGGTGCTTCCAAGTTTTGATCGTTAATTTGCGTCAGTACTACTGCATAAGATGTATCAGATGCAAGAGTATATAACGTGAAATGATTTGAAAAATTAGGAGTGCTTAAAGCAAGAGCATTTATGATTGATTGTTTGATAGAATCAAATGCCTCTTTTTCTATAGGCCCCCATTTAAACACTGAATTTTTCTTAATTATAGTTTGTAATGGTAGAACAATTTGTGAAAAATCTGGTACAAATATTTTTACAAAGTTAATTTGACCTAAAAATGATTGCATGGATTTTTTATTATGTTAGTATGGAATATCAGAAATCTCTTTGATTCGATCTGGATCAATATAAATACCATTCTTTGAAACAATGAAGCCCAAGAGTTTACCTTGGTCAAGAGCAAAAAATGATTTCTTAGGATTGAGTGAAATACCATACCTTTTGCAGCATTCAAAGATTTGTTTTAGATCATGCAAATGATTTGATATTTTCTTAGAGAACACAGTAATGTCATCTAAATAGACAACTACTGATTTATTGATCAGTCCTTTGAATGCTATGTTCATCGCTCTTTGGAACGTAGCTCCAGCATTGATTAACTCGAAAGGCATTTTTTGGTAGGCATAAGTTCCCCACTTAGTTCTGAAAGTAGTTTTAAGTCTGTCATCAGGGTGTACCAAAATTTGGTTATACCCTGAAAAACCGTCTAAGAAGGACGTCAATTCAGAACCAGCTACTGAATGTAGAGTTTGCTCCATTGTCCGTAGAGGGAAGTTATCCTTTTGACTTGCTTTGTTAATATTTCTAAAATCAATACAAATTCTGATATCACCATTTTTCTTCCTCACTAACACCATATTGGATACCCAATTTGAATGTCTAACAGGGAAAATTATCTTAGCTTTCAAGAGTTGTTTAATTCAACTTTTATTTGACTCTCTAAGTTAGGATGAATCTTTCTTAATTTTTGTTGTACTGGTTTTTTGTTCTTATCTTATTTTATGCCTTACACTATGCTCATGAATACTTGCCCTTATGAAATGAAGGAAGGTACGTGAAGTCACTTTCCCTCATAGGGCAAGGAACAAAATGAGACCACCCTTTAGT